>QNGE01000137.1:365520-411007 GCA_008508345.1 Paragonimus westermani
ACCCCCTTGGAAAAATCCCTGCGTCTACAGAGAACACAAGTACAAAAACATGAATAAATCCAAACACATGAACGGGTGTGTGCTCATAAAATGGTAGACAACTCAAATATAGAAGAGCAGAAGAGAAGGTTGACGCACCGTGATTTTGCTGGGCCAGTTGGATATTAATTGATTCAGCTTTACTTGTTTAGAGATAACCATACAACCCAAAAGTGCTTAGGGAAACCCCACGAGCTATCGAAGTCATGTTTTAATTGATGAAAAAAACAACGACAAAATACAGTGCCAACAGTGAGAAAATGAAGGTGAGCTGCGTTTTGTTATATATACATATCGTTTTTACCCAAGCAGCTTTCCGCAGGCTGAGTATGCCGATGGTTTGTGTGACATTCAAGAGTGCTGCCTCATTTGCAAACTACATAGGAACTTCAGGTAAACCATTTCGCAATAGCAGTAAGCCAATATCTCCAATAACAGCAGGCGACACGTGCCTGTAATGCGGATTTAAGCACAGATCCTGCACACTAAACACAGGTACCGCTGCACAAGTCGGAGGATGGCTGATCTCATTAATATTTATGTTTCTTTAGAACCCATCAACTTTTCAAATTCAATTATTTTAAATCAGTATAGAGATATATTCATCAAAACTTTTGAATCGACTAACTAGCGCTGAAAAACCAGTTGCGAATGCACTGAAAACCTCCTTTGGAACGTCTTTCAGGAATAGACCTGTAAGGGGAAATTTCACCAGTTCAGCTGTGAACATCTGTCTACCGCTTCAGCATGCATATGAAGAAAGATCTGAGGAGTGCTGTTCTCAAAGTGCACTAATTCTGTCTCACGGCAACCTTTAACACAACGGTGAGGCGGTATTATCCGACATCTTCCTGCGCTTGCTGTGCAAGTATGCCACGGCGGTTTTGAATCGGGCCATTCCAATATCTGTTCCGCTCTAGAGAGGTGTTACGTATGTGTGAAGTTGGAAGCATTTATGGAGACATTGTTTCTTTAAAAGGAGAATTCCGTATGCAGGTGTGATAGGGTAAACTAGAACGAAATCCATCCATTCCATTGACATTAGAGCGCTAAATTTGTCTCCTATTCACTACATACTGTCCACTCAAGGCCGTAGCTGCAAATGCTACCAAAACCATAAATGACTGTCTATCAGTGAATTTTCTGTTTAAGCGTGTTTCAGCCTTATGAGATCGTGGTGGTGCGATCTCTTTGCCTGAGGTTCATTGTGATTAAATTTCCGCTAGTCATTGATTGCCACAATTTTCCTCTGGGATGTGCACAACAGGCTAGACTCCGCCCACTTTGCTGAATGTGTCATACTACTCGCCAGTAATGTATTTACGATGTTCGATCGATGCGCTGGAAGAGGTTACTACTGGCTGTATAAGATAACACAACTGAGACAGTTCCGAAATATCAGCTGGACAAAAGCTACGCTGTGAAATGGTCGGACAATGAGGTGCTATTATGAAATTTGGAGGTTTCAGGCGTGACTATGCAGTACAGCTAAGTGGATATATTTCGGCTTAGATATATACAGTTTACGTTGCTGGATCTAACCTAGCCGAAATCTGAGGTTTTTGTGGGTGGTTTATCTCATAATTAGCGATTTCGCTATGCTGCTTATCATTAACGAAGCTTTGTCTGGTCATTCTTGAGCGGAAATAATCCTACCATTCCTTGACAACTGGGGGCAGCAATCAGCCTCAGCTGAAAGGTTTCTGTTGAAACGCATAGAACGAACCTGTTTTTATTGTCGAAGAATATTGTTGTATTATACGCTAGACGGTGTAGTTTGTTTTATTCTTTTGAAGTTGTTGATCGTCCTCTTTTACTGGTTTTCTTTCACGAAAATGGTATCTTGGGAAACAGCGGACTGTAGGTTCAACTTTCAGAGTTGTCTGCCCATACCTGGTTTTCTAAGAGTTACGTTCTAGGTTATTCAATATTTCGGTTACTGCTATTTATAAATAATCCGGTTTGATTGTTTGTTTGTCTGAAATAATCGTGGCCATACATCCATCCCCTGTCAACAGCCAACCAGAGCAAGTTTAACGTGTTCCCCTATGTGTACTCTTCAAGTAACTTTGACTGGTAAGGTTGCCTCTTTCTCAAGGTATTGACGTGAAACGGAAGCAGTGTGTATTGTGTCTGTGAGGTCAGATTTGAGTTGTTATGTAGATGAAGTTATTTTGTGCCGCTTGTCTTAGTAACGCATTTGCTTTTTTAAAAAATTAACGACCCTCAGTTTTGTGAGGTTTAGTAGTTCCAGTTTGCTGGATCTTAAACCACGCTTTGTATAGTTTGAGTTTTTACTTCCCTGATACACTGCTGGTGCATGTTTGGTTCCAACTGTTTGTGAACACAGGTGGTCACTAGCGCGACGCACCAATTCAGGGGACAACAGCATAGCCCATATCTCCTCCACAAATGACTGCGCATTAGGTTTATGTATCCCCAGTTGGTTGGGGTCAGACACGCCGAGAACCTTAACCCGAAGTGAATTAAGTTGTCACGTGGTAGTGCATTATTTGCACAACTGCGAAAACTTATTGTTAAGCAACCTCACCTCATTCCCGTGGGTGTAACCACGTAGCAAAAGCCCTGCTGTGGCATTTAAAGACACGGCTTGCTATCGGTTGAAATGTCACTGCCGAGCTAACCTTCGGGGAGCGACGTTAAGGTCTTTCATAGATAGCTGCTTATCTTTGAAACTTTTTGTTAAAATTCACTAATGGATATCTACAAATCAAAGGATGTACGCCGGTCGACACCTTCCCACTGACGGTTAATTTGATGGAAACCAAATAACGGAAATTCACTTGTTTCAACTAACGCCAACAGTAAGGTTACATTGGGACACCTAAATATTTGACGTTTCTATGTTTGGTTTGTCGGTTAATGATGAGCATTTGTGATTTCCGCTTCCGACAATTTGTTGGTTTATGAGCTCCATTACGTGTGGTTTCAGTTAATCAAAGCACCTCTAATTCAACCATCCTGAGTCTGGAACGATGTAAACGGCACAGTTTGATGATAACCTCTTCGGTAGCTTTAACGGTCTCGTTGTGCAGTAAAAGTCAGAAAGTGGTACGGTCGTCGAATGACTACATTACAAAGTAGCACAGTGACAGAGGAAAGTTATGCGTGTGCTGTCACATCGTCTGATTTTCACCGAACAAGTACTAATAATCTGAAATTTCTCGAGCCGTATGGATCAAAATGTTTGTTGCAATACTGTTTCAGTTGACAGTGCACCATATTGGTTCGCGCCTACTTTGTAAGTAAGTGCGAACCTTTAATATTTTTGAAGCGTTTGCAATGATCCAGCTTCTCAAAAGCCTGGGCATCAACAGATAAATCTGTCAAGGAACTGAACAGAGCGTAATGCCGTGAACCGTGGTTCTATGTATCAGCCCAGAAAACGTTTGAATTCCGCCTGGAATGGCACATCTTGTGTGTGCGACGGTGTTCATTTATGTGCGGTGTGTATGCGCACACGCGCGTTCTGATTCTGTTTGATCCCGTTGTCGGTGGTCTGGTTCAGAAACATCTCTAGAGAGATAACGGAATCGATTGCAGCTTGAACTCGGTTTTTCGTTATCTTTCCGTCTGGAATCGAAGAGAACAAGTGATTCAGGAGCCCACTTAATCAGTAATGTTGCTTATTACGCTCACAGCGGCTGAACACTGGTGGTAACGCGTGCCTGAACAGAACAACGTTCTACTTCCCCTTAAAATCAGGACACCACAAACGTTTGGTTGGGTGTTTTCCTGGACAGTTGTTACCCCGAACTCACGTACATTTGGAAAGCCACACACACATAATGTTGCGTGTACAAAACAAGCACAGTGATGGTTTAGTTCTTATCAAGTGATGAGAAAAACGTTTCCAAACAACTCTTAACATACAGTGGAACTTGCTAATGAATTACTGTGAAACTGCCGACAGCAAAAAAACAACAGCTAATGCGAATTGTTTAGTACGATATAATTATGATGACCAGCTGCAACGGGACTACTGGTGCCCCATTCATAATACGATTATGGTCAAACTCAACCAATCAAAATAAAGTTGTGTGCGTTAACCCATGAGGGAAGAGTCCAGCTAAAATGAACGATAACACGGCGCTTGTAAGTCAACATTCCGTACGGTTTTGATGTCCCCGTCCCCTTGGTTTTATTTAACTGTCATCTAACTCAGACAAATAAAACGATAGCATTCTCGGCAATGGAAATGTTGAACTAACATCCTCTGATGTTCCCAACCACAGAACATTTCATCGTGAGAGCATGGATTAGGTATTATCGGTAGGTAAGTAGGTAGGTAGGTAGAAGTGTCATTGTAGGAAAAACAATCTGTGGTGTTGCTTAGCTTCGGCTGGACTAAAACCAGAAGGAAAACGGCATATCCGATCGTTGCAAGTACCCTATCTATATAACCATGAGCTCATAAATCACATATTTGAACTTACCTCATCCCGTTCGATTGTTTTTATGAAGTCAACCAAACGACCCACACGTTTGTCTGCCTCAGTACGATTTCTCAAGCTGTACACGCTGGAATTCACTAAAACCACTGGCGAGTGTTGTCGTAATTGGACATACTGTTCGTGCCGTAGGTTACAGATTAAGCAAAGTCTATGGTTGTAAGATCACGTCTCTTCCCACGAATATGCATCTTTCCCACTAGTCACAGCCAGTAGTTCATCAGGTTAAACTCAACCATCTTGATCAAACTTTTGGTCGAAGTCTCGTTTGCTGGTAATGAGCAGTGGATTTTCCTTCTTACAATTCGAATTTCACTCATATATTGGAGTCGTCTTCTGCGTCGTGTTTAAGTCAGATACAAGTCAACCGGTACTAAATGTAGGAGAAATTTGCAGCAATCTTTTCGTATCATGATGGTTTTACCCAGGTTCTCATCTCATAACCGGTATAATTTGCACCTCATCTGTGTGAACTGTGATGTCTTCAGTCGAAGGAAACGTGTTAAATTATGAGCCAATTCAAATTTAATTTAATTTAATTTAATTTAGTAGCAAGTGTGAGATTATTATGTATCGTGTTCGGGCAATTTTTTAACTGACTTGAGCAATCCGACCTTACACCATCATTGCAGTGAACTGACTGAACAACAATGTTCGGTTAAACCACTCTGAAATAACGTGTTAATTTGCATTAAATAAACAACCTGCCCAACCAAATGCACAGTTCACATAGGCCTTTGAAGTAACTGAGCTTTTGGTGGTTCCTTCCCTGTACACCCAAAAATAGCGGCAGGTGAACTGTTTACTGGAGAACGTGTGTTAATGTACTTCGTCGATCAGCTTAATTCCGTCGAAAAATTATATTCACGATCTTCCGTGTTTTTGGCATGGCAAGCGGCGCTTCTGGCATTAGCACAGTACTAAAATATCTACGATTATTATGTATTACTTGTATGTATGTCGCTGCTAAAACTTTCAGTCGAAACTCAGTGAATGTAGAGTAAGTAGGGGCAGGTGTGATGCGTCTGACATAAAGCGTGTAGGAACCGTGGTGAGTTATTTCACCATAGATTTTCTCATTTCATACCTTTCTTTGATTACAGCGACTTACCTGAAGGAATGTGTCCAACGAAACACAATTCAGGTGAAGATGAGCACATTGAGTTTCAGAAGTATTAAGCAGTAATTTAAGTACTTCTAAATTCATTCGCGACTTTAAAATGTGCAATAGTGACTGCCTGAAAGAACTAAAAACAAGCTTGATTTGAAGAACATTACTGGCCAACGACCACTCACGGGACTCCATTGTAGTCGAACTAACATGCGAAGACGAATAAGCCTGCAGTGCAAGTATTAACCATGAGTAAGGTATTTGTTAAATTACCATTCAAAATTGATCGAGTATACGTGATCAAACATCAAAACCTACATATCTACACTTGCAACCAGCCACTAAATCTCGTGTGTATTTAGTATGATCGCAGTAAGCAGTGTAGTCAGTAATTCTACCGTCGGTGGCAAATGCTACTTCATCAGTAGCTTCAGTCATTTGTACACATACTGAACAAACTGAAGCTTTTAATAGCATATGACTGAAAACTTTAAGATCACCCAAGTGATCCACTGACACAATTAAATGGACAGAAGAAACAGGTGACGAGCTACTTGGCATTATCGGTTAGCCACCAAGTTCAGTCAACAGAAGGTCATGTATTCCAAGGAAGTTCGTCCGTGATGTCTGATGACACCCTATTCGTATTCCAAGAGTCCGCATCCAAATTTCATTGACATAAAACAAGTGTCACTTTCAGAATTGATTAATCGAGTTTAGTGGACTGATAATCTCTGTCGATTCTCGCAAGTCTTGTATACTCAACAAGCTCATGTGTTGTGGTAGTTGATGGATTAAAAATGATTGTCAGTTTTTTCCCCAGCTTGTACTTTTGCTCTTAAAACGTGCTAAATAAATGAGCATGGTTCGGATAGTTCTGTAGGTATGCAGGCATTTTATAGCTGTTACGGTAGAGTGTTCCTCCGTATACACCAGAAACATTGGAACATGGTCTTATTAAACACCTTAGTTTTGAAAAGCCCTCCGGTTGACCTATGCTGAAAAGGTACTCTAGCTGTCATGTTGAACAAAGTCTATGTCGACTGCAAATGGTAGTCAGTTCGTCACTGTCAGAGTGCTCGAATACCATTACTAGTGTGCAATGGCCCTCTTGGCAAAGATTAGCAAATGAATTTGAACAAATTGACGTGCAATGAAGCATTGCCTCAGCCCTCGAGTATTATCGTTCAACAATTGCTAGCAACGATTGTTCATTCGCATCTTGTGATTGAAAATCACTCAGAAACAGCTATATTTTTATGATGCTGTAAAATTCACCGTTGGCCTTGGCACAGATTCTGTCAGGCAGAACAGACAAAATACTATTTTCTTTCGGTGAATGAAAAAAGAACGTCCACCTTTCTCTATACGATTTGGTAATATGCTAAATAATTTGGAGTAAAAGATCTCCAGAATAAGCAGAACTTATTTTAAAGGTTCAAAGTGAACCTATAAAAGTGAATTGATTTGCACAAACAAAGAAATATTTTAACACGACTGCAGGTTTTTACAAATCATTTTGCATGACAACTAGGATAATGTTTTTTTCTGTAGGTCAAATAAATTTTTTTTACTGTTCATATCACATTTTTGTGGTTCGAAAACGAGCAAGGGATGTGATTCAGCGTGAAAGCGTGTAGCAGTGCCTTTACAGTGAAATTGGCTCCACGAGACTGAACTGTAACATTGATCGTATTTACTTGAGTCCGTACAGTCAAGCACGTAATTAAAAGTACGGAATTCTGATGGTTGGGAACAGCGGTGGTGCTGTTGTTTGTAGCTCGGGTTGATGGTTTTGGTATTAATATATGTTCGCCGAGCTTGGCATTTAGGTTGCAAACGTTTCATCACTAAGCGAGGTGACATCATCAGTGCGTGAGCATTTCAGCGTACAATTTTGAATGTGGCGAATAAGAAGAGAATAGCCCTTGAAGAAAATCTCTCGAGACTTTCGAAAAAGTATGCCAACTCAGAAACCTATCAAACCATCCGCTATCCAACGACGAGCAAGGTGTACTTGTAAAAGGACTCAATTTTAACACGAAAGATGCACCAAACGGAGAATACTTAGCAAACTTGGAACACAATGAAATCTAACGTCTTGCCGCAAGAGACACAACACCAAACCCGACAAACTATCGTGCCAGTATTGACCCGCAATAAGCCGACCAATAACCCTACACAACGCGAACAACGAGCTTTGATGATATCATCATTTTGCTAGCTGATAAGGGACGGATGACAGTTATCATGGATAAGGTAGACTACGTAGAGAAAGCAAAACAACTATTCAACGACACAACCATCTACCGCCTACTCAATGCTGATCTCACCAAAAAACTGGCCAACAAAATCAACAGCACACTGGAAAAGCTAGAGGCTACACATGAGATAAGCAAACAGGAGCGCTGGAAAATGCAGCCGAAAGATGCAACCACTGCTCAATTCTACGGACTACCAAAAATACACAAAGATGGTATCCCACTACGACCAATTGTATCTCTACCGGGCACACCGACCTACAATTTGGCCAAAGACCTATTCAAACGGCTACGATATCTCGTCGACGGATCAGAACATTCCATCAGCAATGCTGTACAATTCTTGAACAAACTAAAACACGTGAGGATAGAAGAAGACGAAACAATGATTTCGTTCGATGTCACAGCACTCTTCACATCCATTGACCTCACCCTAGCCAAAGAGACGTTGCGAAAGCTGTTAGAAGAAAATCCCCGACCGAATGAATCATTGAAACCGGAGAGCATATGCAATCTCATGGAGCTATGTTTGTCGACGTACTTCAAATTCAATGGCCAAATCTACCAACAACTTAAAGGAACTCCAATGGGTTCGCCCATATCCGGATTTATCGCAGAGGCTGTCATGCAGAGGTTAGAGAACATCGCGCTACCAAAGATCAAACCGAAACTCTGGGTACGATATGTTGACGATACATTCGTAATCCTCAAACGCTCAATGATTGAGGACACACACAGACTGCTGAACAACGTTTTCAACGATATTAAATTTACGATGGAGACGGAAACCGACAATCAACTACCGTTCCTAGATGTACTAATCAACCGCAAACCTGATGGAACACTGGAGACCTCAGTTTATCGGAAAGAAACACACACAGACCAACTCCTTAGTTTCCGCAGCAACCACCCAGTCTGCCACAAGAGAAGCTGCATTCGAACCCTGTTCAAACGAGCTGAAACACACTGCAGCACCGCAGAGCTCCGGAGAAAAGAAGAAAACTATCTATACCGAGTATTTTTTCGCAACGGATACCCGCGAAACTTTATCAGACGGAGTCTACTACAAAAAAACAGAAAGCTCAACTCCAATGACCCACCAACAAAACGAATTGCACTACCATACATCAAAACCGTATCAGAAATTACCGCCAGACTACTGAGAACACATGGTATCACGCTAGCACACAAGCCAACAGCAACATTACGAAAGATACTATCAAAACCAAAAGAACAACCCAAACCCGCTGACAGAAGAAATGTCATCTACAAAATCCAATGCAATGACTGCAGACAACACTACGTCGGCCAAACCGGACGGAAATTATCAACACGAATACATGAACACGAACTGGCCATCAAGAGACACGATCAACTTTCCCTAATCTCCGTCCACGAGGATGAAACTGGACACACCTTCAACTTGAACACCGCAGAAATCCTTACCGAGGCCAATACCAAACATGCAAGAGAATTTCTCGAAGCCTGGTATTCATCAACCGGTTCAATAAACAAACACATCGAGCTAGACAAAATCTACGAGCCAATGCGAATCAAGGATTTGAGGAGACGTGAACGCCATCGAGCCCAACTACCGGTAAACCCAAACAGAGCAACTTGAACTGATAAGACAAAAAAAGTCAACCAATGGTGGGTCGGACCAGAGGTCAAATACGACGGAAAGCGACCAACCAGAATCCAGGCTAGTAGGTCAACTGACTATCCTATATAAGAGCAGGCATCGATCAATCTTCACATTTAAAATATACGCTGAAACACTTACGCACTGATGATGTCACCTCGCCTGGTGATGAAACGTTTGCAACCTAAATGCCAAGCTCGGCGAACATATCAATACCAAAAGTACGGAATTAGATAACGGTATACTTGTTCGCAAAACTTTCAAGTGACACTTTTTCTCATTTAGAATTGTCAACAGAATAAATTTGTCAGTACAGTTGAATCTTCTCAAAAATTAGTCATGCTAACTAATCTACTGTATATAGTTTATTTCGCTTGTTAATTATAAGTACGAAAAAATAACCGAAAATTTATTAACAGGACAAACCGCTTACTTTACTTAAGATACTTAGTACTACGAATGATGCAGTAGAGTAAGATCTCCAGTAGGCAATTTTGAAATTTAACAGACAGAGTACCTAGCTGAAACCAAGTGGTTATATCCGCGGTTAAGTTCAGTGCAACTGGGTTTAGATAGACAAGATGCTGATGTAGAATTACGTTTACCGGTTTGGATAATTATGGCACAAACAGCGTACTGATGGAGTAAGCATAAATTCTTATAGACAACTAACAGGAAAGAACAGTCAGAACTGAGTTGAAATTAACCAAAATTCTGAACTGAACACCACCCACATGTGACTACGACTCCTGCAATCAATAAGCACTGAGGCTAGCCTGCTTCGTAAGGAAGCACTAGATTTCATTTTCGTTCGTATTAAAGGTTAAGAACTCGTTCAGATTTTAAAAAAAGTCCATGATTCACGTTTTAAACACATTGGGTATTACCTCAGCCAAGAACATGTCTAAAAATTATGGTCAGTTTTGAATTATGTTAAAACTATTTCAGTGCCCATTCTAGTGTATACAAAGTTGAAACCGTAGTCGTCGAATCACCTGATTTTATAAGCTAACCAGACAAATTTTTGCTCGTACAAATACCGAGCATTTGTTTTCAGCTGCAGGTAAACAACAAGGCAGGTTTAACAAAATACATGTGTACTGCAGTACAGTTGGCGTCGATAGACTTTACACCGTGTAACGAGCCAATTACTGGGCAAAATCCAGAGTGTGGCATCTTTTGCAGGCGTGACTTTTGTAGCCTGAGAGTATCTTTTCTTTGACACTTGATGTGAGTAATTACGCAAAACGTGCGTTTTCTTTGATCGTCTACTAAGTTTCCTCGTTTACATTTGAAGTTGCCGAAATTTCTCAATGGTTTTATTTCAAACCGTGGGCAACAGGACACCTGTTCTAAGTTGAGCAGCACACCTACTGCTTACGATTGTGTCGTTTAACATATGCTTTAAGATTTCTTGAAATTTTTCAAAACTCAAATTGTTTTATTTTCGAAACAGAGATAAAATATCTTTCAGTTTCGCTTATCGTCTCACACAGAAAGTGTCCTTCAACCGATGCACACGTGCGACGAAATATGTATGTAGTCCGTTGAATTTAAAGTTCTATAGATAATTGTACTTGTGCAAAGTTTTATAAGGCACCCCTCAAGCTTGCCTTTGTCGAACAATTCATTTGTTTTAGTGTTGAAAAGTAGAATAAGCCAGGATATGTGCTGCCTTCTGAAACTCAGTTTTATAAGCGCTTGTCTCTGTTCTTTTTAACCTGCGTTATTGTTGATCGCTAGGCTTCCGTTTTTTTCTGATAGACAGTATCTAGATGATGAACTAGAGAAATAAAGTGAAATACTTTTGTTGATTTTGGTTTTCAGCGTAAGTTTATTATAATAAGTTTATTATATTCGATAAATTTTGTTCACCGATTTCCTTGTATGGAAATCTCCTAGGCTATTCCGTTCAAAAGTATTCATTCAGTACTTTTTTGTAGGAAGTTGATGGATTACAGATAAATACATAAAAACAGTCTACAGTAAGTAAAATGCTTGTCTGGAAAACATCGGCAGAACCTGGATATAAAATGCTCCAAAATTTTCATGAGGTAACAGCCCAAATCACTGACCCATTGTGTAATAACTACGTACGACTAAATTACTTTGTATAAAAGTTGGACCATGCCGTTTTTCCAGTAGCACTTGGATTGTCCCATCAGCTTGATAGGACACAGAGTAAGTGTTCTGTTAGCCTCAACTGGTGGCCTCATGGACATAATCTCTCCCCTCAAGTTGAAATCAGAAATTAGCAAGCTTGTAGAATGAATCGGTAATTCCAAAATACAAATGCAACTGAGTGTATGCATACGACAATACGGCTATGTTTTCTTTGTGTAGCTAATGACAGAGTAGTAAGCAGAATCACTCCAGAAAGAAGCAGACCGGAGTCCACACCTTGTTTCCAGAAAAGATATGAACAACTGATTATCTCCAGCAAAGAGGAGATTCAGATTTGATAAATCTTTCAGAAGAGAGATGGCTGTGGAAATACGAAAATCACCATGAATTTTATTGCCATTTCTGTCTTCGCTAACCTTTCAGTGAATTCGCTTAACAGTATAAATGGCATAAAATTTCAACGTGGTTTTAAACCAGACTGCATAAACCTGAGGGCACCAAAAATTCATCTCTACTAAAATCACGGGGTTTTGAATCAAAATCTGTTGAAGTACATAGGCTCAATTCTCATACAACAACAACCCATCCAAATCGGGATCGATCAAACCGGAAGTTCTCAGTTGTGGTGTAACAAGAAGAATACGACCAGTGGGGAGGATCATTTTGCAAACATGCTACTGTGCGTGAAACGATTGTCAGTTCTGTAGTCACAAATACTGCCAATCAAATGGATAAAGCAACCCGGAGAATTTCACCACAACATGCAAATCTAAGGGAGCGAGCACCCTGTACAACAACGAACACCATACCTGGATAGTTTCCACCTGTTTACGATAACTTCTTGTAAAATTAGTACGCAATACCCTGAGGCCCAATCTAAGATTGTACATGTTTGAGTAGGTTTCGTCATCTTGGAACGAAAAATGTAAGCAAAAATTGCTGATAAACTGCCAAGAAGTTTCTTTATGGAGAGGTCTACTGAATATTTTGTTTCGTGAGCCCATCGCACTTTGACCAGTTTAGTTCATCTGAAGACTGTTCAATTTCCCGAGATGCTCTGTCGACAGCTCCAATTAGTTAACCCTATCTGGTGTATAAAACAGGAGGAACGAAGAGCGTGACCGGATTTTAGCTTGGTGATCACCATTAATAATCCATCCAGATTCAAATGAACCGTTTCAAGCATTTAGTTTGAGCATGCCTTTCTTCTGCTTACACAGTCATAATTATATGGAGATTTCAAAAGAAAAGTAGGTGAAAGGAGAACAAGAGAATCCCAGAGGACTATACAGAACACATCATGTGGAGTGAAAAACGTGATATATTGATAGGTCGGTGGTGCTAAAAGTATCACTGGTACTATGGATCATACTAGAAACCGATGAGGTTTTGGAGTAGGGTGGCCGAAAAAAGAATCTGGCACTAAGCTAAGAGACAACGGTATTGTGACAAAAGACAGTAGAAAGCTTTTCATATGACAAATGATGCAATCAGTTGTTGTAACTAACATCAACATAATCATCACTACAGATAACAGCACATCAGTGGTTCGTACTGAAGTTTAACTATTGCACAGTGATAAAGAAAAAGCAAACCCTGTACGGAAAGACAGAAGAGGGAAGAATATGACTGGATAAAACCTAGCTGGAAAGACAGCTACAAACATCTGACATTCAGAAGCCTTCACTTTGTGGATAAAACAGATGGCCGGGCTATAAGTGGAAGTAAGACGACATCAGTAAAATACCTTCATCACTGCTTTTACTGCTGCGTGCAAATGACCGCTATCACTCCACAAACAACCCGACCAATCAACGACTACAATCACATCAACGCGCTCGATTATCCGGCCTCTGACCTAATGTCTACAGCCAGCGGCTCTATGGATCTCGAGGTTCTGAGCTCCAGAGGCTAACCCAACCTACATTGGACGAACCCTCAGTGAATGACTTCATTTTTCCGCTGCGGACCACCATCTGTCCATTTCACACCGTATGCCAGTCGACCGCACCATCCGTAACGAGGGAGCAATGTGACAAATGACTAGCTGATATTCTTAACACACGATCCAACTAATGAAGTCTGCGCAAACGTAGGAAATAAAAAACGAAATTTGTTTAGCAATTACTACCAAGCGCTCGCCTCCAAACCTCTTCTTTGCTTGTTTTGTTGACACCGCCCAATGTGAGCGATCAAACGCAACAGTCGGTAAGCAGATACCTCAAGACGTTTTAGGCCTTTAGCTGTGAGAAGCCGGATTTCACTAAGATCTATCAATAAGGCATTAGGTCTGCCTTGCGTGTACTATTACTAAACCCTACAGAAATCCTTCCCTGTCACAGTTAGTGTGCTAACTTAAGGAACACCGCCTGGCCTTAGAGATGCCCAATTCTATTTCATTCTCTACATTTTTTGCGCCGCATCTGCAAATTCTCAGGCATGCAAACCGGTCACCAACGTTCAGAACTTCAATATCCGACATTAAGTGCGAATAATCACAATAATCTTGTGGGGAGACGTTGCACTCTGGGGCTGTAAAGTGCATTCCAAAGTACAAAGCAGAAATTGAAATGACATCTGACGTGGCTTGTGTTGTTTGAAAGATATCAAACAATCACACTTTGTCATCAACTAAATCGGGATCAGTCATTCTCCCTTCTGGTAGAAGGTTTACGTTAGCAACTCATGAGTGCCGCAGACGTTCTTTCAATAAATTGTCTGTGACACAATGGAACAAAAATGAAAGAAGTAGATAATCCTGATTCAGCCGATCCTGGTGTCAAAAATGTTAGACAGTTCATCGCTAACCTTCATCTCAGCTGAAGTGTGGGACTAAAGCATTGACAGTATACTCATATATTTGGTCGGTACATCTCTGAGTTTGATTTACTTTGAAACTGTAGGTTAATCCACCCAATCGAGCATACCTCTATTGTCGGGAAACACGCCAATCGTTGGCCGCCGCTACACATGAAACTTCTCCCGAATTTGGAGGTGACTAAAAATTTGATTGATGCATCCTTAACCAAGCTGAAGCTCTGCCTGTCCTTTCTTACTGTTCGTCTCCTAAGCTGCAGTAAGCGAGGGAATTATAATGATTGTGGTCAAGCGGATCCTGCAGTGGGTTCTGCAGCAACATTGGACACTTTTGTTGAGTATGGAAACGACTGTCTAGTGACTTTAACACGGAGAACTGGTCTCTGTAATTCACACAAACTGTGTCGTTAAACTAGGTATTCAATTTGAAAAGAAACGAGTTTCAAAAGACCAACAGAAAGACTTATTTCAGGTATGGGAGAAGAAGCAGGACGTCTGCTTGAAAAATTTAAAGTAATTCCAAAAAATGCAAGTAAGTTCATGAGAGAGGGCTTAAACATGCAGGAGACCTGCAAAAATCCGGCGTTTAAACAAAAAACAAAAACTACCAGTATGACAGCCTATAACCATCTATTTAGAAAGAAGGTCCACAGCAAACATATTTATCAGTAACCACTGTGTGCATGATACAGCTTTTGATGTATCTGATTTTCCCAGGTGCACTGATCATGAATATGGAAGAATAAAAAGTATATTTTGTTGAACTCAAAAACCCACATGGCGTGAAACCGATTTCGAACAATAACGAACAGTTTTCATCAACAGGCAAGGAAAAACTCAAAGCTAACGACAAATGGTGTATTCTGGCAGCAACCTGATTAGAATGATTTGGCAGATGCCACACGAACAACAGTCAAATACAACAATGGCGTAAAGATAACTACAACCGGGAAATTGAACAGAGGAGAACTAACCTTAAGAGAAAGAAGAAGAAAATGAAAGTCTTCTCAGTAGCCTTGCTTATCTAGTGGCGAAAGACACAGTAGGACGTAAAGATTAGAATTTCTTACCTTTCAGTACCATAATTTGCGGTCCTCCTTACAGGTGCAAGGATTCTGGAAATTCAGTCAAACGATCTATCTGGTGGGATTCTATGAAAAAATGCCGTTGTTATCTTAGAAATCAGGGTTGGTAATTGTGTCTTTTAGGGTTCTGTGTTTTGGTTCTAGAGATTATGTTGTAGGGATAGGTGAAAAAATAGACACGTGTAATAATTCCTTGAAAAATAACACAACACACCTTAGGTGTACTTGACTGGGAATGAGTCCGAACAAGCTACAACAGAATATATGATTCCTCATGAATCTAGCTCTGCCCAACGACAGGATCCAAAGGAAATGACGTGGAAACTTTATTGGAAAATATTGTCAACCAACAGCAACTAGACCGGACTCTAAAGAAATTCAAATTCTTCGGAAGTGTACAACCATGTCTTTATTCTGGAACACTATAGGATACACACTATTGATCAAAATGGACATAAGCGCTGATGTAAAGAGACAGTTGAGATGATTTCCCTAGGGAATCCAAATAATATTCAGAAGGATTTTTAAGCTGACCTTTAGTAGTTTTGGGAAATTTGTGGTTTGATATGTATCAGCGAAAAAATGTCACTATTCAATGAATGACTAACCTGGCAAGCCATTTCTAGAAGAAAAGGCTGCAAGGGTTCTGATAAATCATTCTGATAAATCGTAAGCCTGGAGTCAAGGATGATGCAGAGAAAAGTGGCCGGGAGATCTCGGCGGTAGTCTTCTGAATTCAAAGGAACTGATGGAGCGAAAGAATACCTGTTTCTATGTGGTTAACGATCAGTTGTTAAAAGCTGACTTAGAGCGTTTTATATTAGGAGAGTTATGCCTCGGGAATTGACTTCAGGTTTTAAATGAGATAAATTGGTTTGAGACCACTTAGGTGGTTCGAGCTGAAATAATTCTCTACCAAAACTATAACTTGGTGGAAGGAGACTAAACTTTTTACCTGGCCGATGGACTCATGTTATTACCAAACTTAATGTAACACCGTATTTTGAGACACTTCAACTTCAGATTCAAAAACCCGCAAACTTATCCACCATCTAACTTACGAATACTCATTGAAAATAAAATTTTACAGGTAGGTGGCAAAATTATAGTTTATCTTTCCGACTGTTAAACTATTTTCTACCTGCTTAGCCGCCGGCGACTGATGATCCAATTCAAGAAACACATTTTGAATGAGGGCTCTTTGCACAGAGTACGGAACTTACTGACAATAAAGTTCTTTACTTTGAGCAAAGTAAATGAAGAATAATTGGGAAGAATGTATTTCAAGGAGCTGCACCCACATTTTCATCATATCATTTCTGTGTTAACGGCAGTGTAAGGAAGTAAAACTGTTCCCACTGTAATCTTTCATAGGACTCAACTCCAGACCAATGATCCGTTATTGTTTCTGTCTTTACTGTTAATCAGCATAGAAAATGTCACACCACGGACAGAAGCTCTCACGCTCATGTGCTAGATCAGTAAATCATCCTCTATGATGCATAAGTGACTCTGTCACGGTTGACGCTCGTAGGACCGATGGTCGGAACAGATAACAGCTTTGGTTCGTGTAATGTGTGGTTGCCGATCTGATCCTCTTTTCAGACTGTCCCTACGCAATGAATCCAAACAAGGAGAAAGCTCACCGTGGAGAACCCCTCCGATGAACAACATTGAAAAGCACTGTCATTACTCTATTTTATTCTTGCGTTACACTTAATGCAAACTTGTAATTGAAGGCCAGATGTGTTCCTTCATATTAACGGTATGAACCAGGTCAACATAAACCATACATTTGAATTTGGTTTAAAGCTAGTGAGAGACGTGGCCAAAAGTTGCGCTCATCAATGCTCAATGACGGTAACATAATCGGCTTCAAAAGGAGACTTGCTGCCAAATGTTCACGAAGGCATTTGTTTGCACGAAATCGCTTTGAAAGTACTCTGACGTCTGCATGCTTGGCATAAGGTCACATAAACTAGCGCGCAAATAAGGAGTAGAATCTAATTATCAACAAAACTAACGACTCCAGTTACACTGCTCTACGAAAGAAGAGTTCAGATGAAGGTGAAACAGATGGAAGAAGAGGAACATTTGGGACTTCCGATCGAATCCACGGTAATTTGCGCTTAGAACATGGTACCTAAGCGTGCCTTTGCATAAGAAAAACTGAACGGCCAAACGAAAGAAAAAATTCGGTTCTGTGGCTTCACGCAGAATAATCGATAGAAAAAAATGAAAGGAAACTTTGGTTTTAAACGACTTGAAACGCTTTCCTTGAAATGCAGACGCTTGCTTTAAGATGCTTGGAAACACGATGGAAAAAACTTTGTGGAAAGTTTTTGAATTTGTTATATAAATAATCACACAGGTTATCTACAGACATTGCAGAAATAAGATGATGCGAAACGATATTATTATTTTTTTTCAACTGCCCTTGGCCAATTTTGCGCAAAAATTACAGCAACTGCATACTGCTGGATTTTATGAGGCAAATAAGTGTCCAACATTTACAGAGCAAAATACTAGAACGCAACTTATAGAGGTTCTGAAGAGGCCAATTATTTTTTGCTAAAAGCTCAAACGATATCACATATCTTCTTCAGTCTTACTTTAATCATTCTTCAAACTTTACAATCAGCCTTCCAGTTTAACGCCGTTTGTCAGAAATCAGCTTTATTTTGGCATCACTCATTAATGTCTCTATCAAGTTCGCTCCACCTAAATTACTTTCTGACGTGTGAAAACTCGAGGGTTGGTTAACCACTTCAACAGCTGCCCTCCATGACATATGTCGTACAACAAATGAAACGCTGAAAAGAGAAGGCTAACAACAGAATCACTTCGTCTTGCTTAAACAAATTACATTCAACAGATCTAGAACTCCGATCTTGGCGTCAGCTCACCTGTTACCTGAAGATGGTTATTACTCGATAGCGTAGCGCATAATCTTGTCAATGTGTTGTCTTTGTGAGTAACACGAACCTCAGTAAGGGAAGATAATTAAGGCCCTAGATGATTGTTCTCGAAGTGCTAGGTAGCGAACCTAGTAACACACATAATATGGTCCATTGCTGTCATCGTGCGAGTTAAACAGACTCGTTTGGATTGAATCTATCATCTTCGATTAACGCTAAAACCGAGTCAATTTTTCGAACTCTGTTAGTAACTGTAACCCCCAATCAGCTTTATCTTAACACACCCAACTTATCGCTTAACTGGAGGTTGATCAGAAATAAAACGAAGACCATTAGTTGACACAGCCGAGATTTGTCCGCCTGTACAGTGATTTTCTCTTGAATGTACAAGTGCACCGAACGCAAAGTTCCTTAATAATCACGGTGATCTGCAAAGTTGGTAAGTCCTCTTCATTGGCCTGAACACAACCAGGACCATGATGTGACGACTAACAATCTTAAGGCTTCTCTGGGACTTTTGGCTGCAACCGTGCTTTTTCCTTTGTGTAAAATGTAAGCATGTTTTCATGTATACTTTCAATAAAAGATCTTTTGGAAACTCGAAGCCTTTTTACTCAGTCGTGCAACAATTGGCATACAGCAAATGTTCTCCCAGTTCATGGTGAATCTTCCCCTAGTTTGCTCTTCAAGCTAACTTAGGTTGCATCCTTCTGAGTGTTTCTTAACCTACTCGGAGGTTATACGCACTTTTTGAGTGACGTTTATTTGCGTGCCGTTGATTATACCACAACTAATTTTGCGTTATTACTTGTATGTTGCCGGTGATCCCAGAACAGATTGGAGCTAACTGCCTACCATATTCCCAAAAAATAGCTAGAAGCACACGGTTTGTTTGTGGATCTAACCATGTTCAGTTCAGTTGCTGCCATGTTACCACCGTTTTTCTCAAAAAGCATTGTAAGAATTTAGTCTTACAGCGTCCAGCCTGTATACAGGCTGTGGTGTGTATGTCACCATGGTCACATACACACCACAGTGTCTCTAAGAAAACCAGCGAATTCTTTGCATTATATGGAATTTATCAGATGAAACATGTATTTCGAACGTTATCTCTTTGCTATGAAATGTGTCGGTTGAGTTACTTGAACTATTAGAAAAAATATACACACTTGTAGATAGTGCTATAAATATTTGTTACATTGTAATTTAGATTACAGCTGTTATGCAGTTTTCACAATTCGCCCTTATCGTAATGTTTTGACATTGCGTTTGCTGTAGGCCTTTTGGAAATGTATCTTACTTCAGCCACTGCCTGTCACCTCTGGGTCGAGTTAATTTCCTCGCCTATTATCATGTGAAATGCACACTAATCTTCATCCCTTGTGACAGAGGTAGACTCGTTTCAAACCGTATATCACCCACTTTACCACTGCCATAAATGTTGTCTACTGCATAGGCCCTATTCTGTTAATTTAGTGGAGGTAACAAATAGAAGGTCACGTCATTTGACATAACATCTGCACTTTGCTCATAAGCAAATTGATGTATATACAATTTCGGCTGGTTTTGCTGCTATTATCGCTTCTTCAACTGGGTGGCTCCAGGCCCTCATTACGCACGCGTGCTTAATAATATGCAGGTATCAAAATATGTGTTGTGGCATATACCATCATTCATAATCGAAAGACTTTCGAAAATACAGTAATTAAAAATGCTGGACAGGACAGTCTGATACCAAGTGTGATTTTTCCAGTACTCACTGTTTATGGGTAACTTTTCCGCCCTGGAAAATTTCAATCCCATTGACAATGCTTCATCATTTGAAACTTTGCACATCTCGGGTGTCAGAGTTTGATTGTAGAAAATATCCACGGGTCTCCCATTCAGTGTTAAGTACTTCATAGTCACTAACATCAGAATCGTTAAAACGTTTCTGGTCATGGTCGTGGAGTTTCTAGACGGTGTGATTAGTGCGGTTTATGCTCCTCGAAAATTTTGTCATCACGATATCAGCCAGATGATTTAAAAATATGCAAGGTCACTACTACTACAAGGCTACGCAGTAAAACGAAATGGATGCTGGCGACAACCCGGTTCCTATGTAGCTGCCATGTAGTCAGTTATGTATAAAATTATGATCTACCGATGGTTTCATGAACCTTACGATCCCGCTTTTGAAACGTAAGTTCTAAAATTGACTTTATATTCTAACCAAAATTTCGTTGATTTTCTGCCGGGAATGTCTGTGACAGCGTTAAAGTTCACAAGCACCAGATTGCATACTTGAGTTAGTGCCGCTTACTTCCATATGAGGTCCGTCTCAAAAAGCACCGTTAGAGATTGTGTGATGGGCAAATAAATGAAAATGACCGTTCAGGGCAGTATGTGATGGGAAGAAACAAAAAGGACGTTGACGCTGGTGTGGATATCACTGAACGATGGTACTGATACAATGACTTGCCTCCAGTTGGCTCTGGACATTTCTCACTGCTATGTCTATTGTGTTTCTATTGCACCATTCCGACACATGCGTGTATCAACCAGCTCCAGCCCGGCTCACGTAGAACTAAGTTGCTTCTGCTATATGTTGTTGAGCTGCCGATGCCTCATGAGATGCTTCCACTCAACCAGAACGTGTGTGCGGACTGCGTAACCGCTTGCTTCGTTATTCTAGCTTCCATATAATCGTTTGCGTTTCAGCCTGTTGGAAGCACGGCATCACCTCTCTCATCTACAGGGTAACGTTGTTACAACAAACCTCTCCCCCATTACTGGCGTTATTGTGCTGGGGAAGAAATTCAGAATAGCAGGCTAGCAATGTCCAGTAGGGTACTCAATAGTCTTCAGATCGATACTCTTTCACGCATCTGTTCATATTCAGGCATGTGCACCATACTGGAAGAAATAATTCACTGCTGCAGAGGCTATCCGGAGGAGAATCATTAGGAGAGCTAGAGGTTAATCTTTGTTGAAGTTTGAAACATTCCGTTAGAACTAACCATTTCTTCCAGCCTAAAGGCGTCTGGGTGGTGACATACTAACGTACAACACCTCATGCCGCCTGAATCATCTTGGTGGAAACCTTTTCACAGTCGCCGGTACAGTGAGTTCCGGGTGCCATAGCACAAGTTCATGACAACACGTGGCAGCTTCTTACGTAGACGACAGTCTTTATTCGTCCGAATCTTTTCAAAATGTGGCACACTGCCAGTGGCCATTGACCAGCACCACCAGCCGATGTATTCAAGAAGCAGCTAGATGGCCGGATTACTTAAGAATGGCCACTGGCGGTCGGGTACATGTAGCCCTGTGCACATTGAGTGTTGTCATTCTGTTTCTTCCTCTTTCTTTTTTACCATTCCCCAATTTTCCCTATCCACACGGCATCCCCTCCTGTTATACCACTGGTATGCAAGAAACTTCGCGAACTTCTCGGATGTTCGAATGCTGCTAGCTGCTTTAACGCTTATTAGACCTGATACACTGAATATTTCAGCAGTTCACATGCTGGTGGCAGGCGAACAATCAGATTGTCAAACGGAGATCAAATCTGCCGTGAAACCACGTAATCCATGTGGCTACCTCACACTGGACTACCTTGAGCGAGCGATATTTAACAAGAATCATACCTTTGCTTCGCGAGAAGCCAGTAAAATCAGTGATGCGAATCAGAATAGGGTTAAGATATATCTTCGTGCGTAAGAAAAGCCAGAACATCGTTTGTTTATGTAAATGCAGGCCACATTTCTCGTAAGTTTTTCGAGCACCAGGATATTCGGAGTACGATTTGTAGTCTTTTCTTTTGTTCCTGTGTTTCGAAGTTTGGCGGTCGGTCGGTCGGGTAGCGTTACTGGGGTGCCGATATTTTCATCACTTATTTGCGTTTTCTCGTGAGATAAGATTTCATCAGTTCTCAACCCGAAGTTCCTGATGGTTGCTGAACCAAGACTTGCGGACTCTTTATAAAAAGGGTACTATAACATTTGTCATGGTGGTTCGTGGACCGAACAAGTATTGGGTCTCATGAGAACCCCTGTAGAGGTCATGTGCCAGATGAAACATTTCTCCTCACAGTCAATAAAGCAAGTTTAGGGGAGATATTCGTGACGTGTTGCGCTCGTCGATCATTTGGCTTAGCTGACGAAGAAAGTTAAGGGGTGCACTCCTTAACTCTGTTCGCTTCTGTTTCAGGGAACGTCGGCATACTCTTCATGAGCATGACTTCAGACGACTGTCCGTCAGTGGACGTGCCAGCAAAGTGGATAGCGGGCTCGTCTTTGAGTGCAGAACCTCAGAGCACTGCACGGAACATTCTGAGAGCCAGTTTGACCTGCCCCCTTTTATCACCTTGTCACCACCAAAATCATCTTACTTTGGAATCTAAGGTGCTACTGACAAGCTGACGACGTAAAACTACCCAATGAAATTGAGCTTTGCAATCGCATTCACGTTTTTGAGCGCTCGTCCGGATAATCTTGTTACCACTGTTTCAGAAATACTGGGAGGCGTTATTAGAGACCTTGACATAGGTGTGCGTGGGCGACAGAAAGCACCTCTTTGCCGTGGTTACTCGGTACCAGTTCCTCTATTCAGCTGGGGATTCAGTAGCCTTTATCAAAGGCATGAGGCTTTTGAATTGTTTGTACTTATAACTAGGGTTTTGGCATCCATTATGATTTGTGAGCGCATTACGATGAGGGAGAGTGCAGCGGAAGTAGAACTCCCTGGATAGGATTCCGTCGTCGATAGAAATATATTCAACGTATTCCCACTTTGTGAGTCGACTGTGGCTTAGTGGCAGGGGTGTTGTTCTTTGACCGAGCTGCCCGCATAGAAAGTGTACCCAGTGACGATAGGTAGTGGAATCCGCAAGAAAGTTATTCTGCTGATGATGTCTAATTTTCACCTGTAATCTGGGTGTTAGTTTGTCAGATGCAGGTACCATGAAATTGAGTGGTTGGAAATAGGCGTGGTTATTTTGAGCAGCTACGTCCGTGACGTTTACCGTTTCATTCCTCTCCTCTTGTACATAGCGTTTACCTTCAAAGCTGGCTTGTAGTTGAGGGTCATCGAAAGCCGCTAGAGTATTAAATAAATAAATAAATAATATATATTTCCCAACGCATGTGTGAGAAGCACGCTTGGTTACGCGCGATCACTGTGGATATTTGCAAACCATACATAAACGAATACTTTAACAGTAGCACGAACGTGAAGTTTCTCGCAAGAATTACGTAGTCAAAGAGGGAACGACTGTAGTTTATGGAAATTTCATGCACGCAACAGAGGAATAGGTAGTTCGCTTAGTTCACCGATTCAGTCTCAAAAAAATGGGATGTTACACTAATTCACTGTTTACAAGGTTGTATGATGAGCGATTTTTCAAATATTCAAGGTCACTCCGAGAGGGTGTCCAACCGCACCTTTGAAATTTTTTGCTGTCATGGAACAAAATTGGCGTCCGGAAATTGTCGAAATAGATCGGCTTTAGCGAGGCACGGCGGAAAATCCCAAAATCAAGCAGATTTCAACGCAGGATTTCGCCGATTGCTCGAAAACGTCACAAAGTTGAACATCTCGTGAACCGTTCAGCTTAGACGAAGTTCCGTGCGTCCATCCGTCGCAGAAACATTTCCTCGCTCAATGGATAAAATGGGAATCGGGAGGGAGAACGTAATTCCACACGTTAGATGAGAAAATATGGGGTTATAACATTTACTATGACAGGCAATATATATGGGGAATTTTTGACAAAGAACTCGTTCGATATTATTATTTTTGCTATGATTACTGGAATATATAACCCTATCTATTGTTTGTTGTGGTATTTTACTATGCACTCGAGATTTATTCGGGTAAACGGGTAATTGAGTCGACGGTTTGGAGGGCCGCATGAAATGTGCGTGACAACTAAAGCCCACATGTCATCGTACTGTTGGACTTATTATTAAGCGCCGAGTGCACATTTCATAGCAATTTGGGCATTGCATATACATGAGTAAACACGTCATTAAAATAATGTTGGGTGTCAAAGGCCAAGTGCTAAATGATCTTGTGAGTAAGCCATATAACAAACCGTTTCAAGCGGGCTGTTCTCGACAGGCGTTAGACAGCAGATTGGTTGTCTGCGTATTACGCATCTGACGGCTAAATGTTTTTCGGACCACACTCAAAAAGGTCGTCAGGTGATACAGAGAGTTTGAAGATGGACATCGTGTTTGTTAACGTAAGACATCTGTCCAAACCCTTTTTAAAACGCTGAATGTTGTTACTGGCTCTGACCTCACTTGGAAGTTTATTCCAAATGTAGGAATACTTTACTAGGAAGAAGTTTGCACGTATAGTGATCCTTATGATGACGATGCTAACGACAAACCTGTGCAAAATCTTCAAGCTCTATAGCTGCAATCCCACCAGCATCTTGAGATTCCTCCATCGTAATGTTCAGCAGTGCGTTTCACCTGTGAAGCGTTAACGCTTAAGGGGCCGAGACATTGCTTTGGATGCGCTGCTAAGGACACAGAATGAGGGTTACACAAAACAGGATACCTAATCATCGCGTTTAACTGAGGAGTGTGTCGCCCCATTGTTATCGGTGTGTAGGTTTGGCTTGAGTCAAACGGGATACGTGACATCAAATATTTTTGGGTTGGTTTTTTGTTTTAATGGGCAGCAGTCGTTAAGATAACTTGCAACCTACCGGCGTTGTCCGTTACTAATGTTTGATACCAGCAAATAGACTATACTTAATGTTCAACGCGTGAAAACCGCAAAAATGGAGAAGGTGCTAGAGTGAGAGAAAAATGTTTCGTTTCATGAAGATTGGAAAAATGTGAAGGAATGAGTACTCTGCTCGAATACGTATTAGTCCCATGCCGCACTTTCTTTTTTAAAGGTTTTGAACATATGTGCTGCGTATAGGTGGTTTGCCTCACTGAGCCTTGATGTGAACCATAGAGCAGTTCCATTGATTATTCCCTTCACCACTATTTCGACCTAGCCCCACTGCTGCTCTCCAAACCGTCGACTCAATTCTCCGTATGCCCGAATAATGACTCAATTCTCCGTATGCCCGAATAAATCCCGAGTACATGGTAACATACCATAACAAACAGTAGATAGTGTTATATATTTTAATAAGCAGCAAAAATAATAATATCTCATGAGTTCTTTCTCAAGAAACTCCGCTAGCTCATTGTTTGTCATAGTGAATGTTACAACCCCACATTTTCTCATCCAACGTGTGGAACTACATTCTCCTTTCCGATCCCCCGTATTATCCACTGAGCGAGGAAATTTTTCTACGACGGTTGGGCGCACAGAACTCCGTCTTAGCTGGATAGTTCGCGAGATGTTCAACTTTTCCACGTATTTCGGGGAATCGACGAAATCCTGCGATGGAATCTGCCCAATCGTTCGCTGAATTTTGAGATTTTCCGCTCTGCCCCTCCAACGCCGACCTATCTTGACATTTTCCAGACGCTAATTTTATCTTCTAATGGCAAAACACTCCAAAGATGCGTTTGGGCATTCGTCCCGGAGTGACCTTGTACTATTTAGAGGAATATGTAACATGAAGGCAAGCCGACTCTACTCTGGATGCACGTGACTTCGCGGACCAACCTTCGGGCAACGTGGACGCACCATGTGACGGCGCTCTTCCAAAGTAGAGGTTCGAACACCAGTTCTGAAAAGAGAAACAATACAAACAAGCATGATCCGAAGGCCCAGTAAGCCATGCACACGACTTACACAAACGTATGCTAAAACGGCACCGACAACACAGCAGCACGCCCCGTTATACAACTCAAATTCAATTCGTGCGCGCTCGTTGGTTTTGGTTGCGCGTTACAAAATGTCCATCCCACGACCTTGTAGAAAGTAAATTAGTGTAACCTCCCGTTTTTTGAAGCTAAATCTGTGAGGCGACCGAACTATCTCATTCTCTGTTACGTGCATCAAAGTTTTCATGAACTATAGTCATTTGCCTGTTGACCATGTCCTTCTTGACGGAAAGCTTCACGTTTTGCTACCAACTACTTGTTTGTTTTTGTATGATTTGTAAGTATCTGCAGCGATCGCGCATAACCTAGCGTGCTTCTCAAATATGCTTTGAGAAATTATTATTATTATTATTATTATTAATGAGCTGCAGTCTTACGGCCACGAAGCTTAATTCAGGAATTCTCCCATAGCCGCGTTACTTGTCCCGCGAGTGTCCAGCCAAGTGACGCAGTATGTTTTGCGTAGATTCGTTGTTTGATTGAACTGGAACTGAACGGCACCATGATCATCAGAGCCAAAAAGTACAGAAAACGCGAGATGACTGATCACGTGTGATTCATCCGCCTGGATTCATCCTAGAAGTATAGGCCTAGGACCTTTTCGTAATGGGGTGGTTGGTTCGCGTATTTGCGTCAGCCAAATTGTAGGAATGTTCCAAAGAAAAAGGCGGGGGAGATTTCGTATCCCAGACCCCTTGGAAATTGTACTCTTCCGTCAAGAATATATTAAGGAACGCAGATTTACTTGCTTGCCTGGGAACTTCCAGTGAAGCTGTCGGTAACCGGTGGATAGCACCCAATGGCTTCTCCGACTGCTGCTCCGGTTACTATATCAAATACCCCGTCGTGTGGCCTACAAGTCTTGAGCTTCCTATTAATACAGAAGATACTGACCCCACTTGTGGTTACCTTGAGAACTCGCATTCCCATCAACCTCAATGTTGGTTATTTCTTCATGCACCCGTGTTTCGTTTTTCCAGTCACCACAAACTTGCGACTTTCACAAGACCGCTGCGGTTGTGGGAGCTGACATTGATGGCTTTCTGTGTTTGCAAACGAGCAGTCTCACGTTTGAACTACTATGAGGCTGCTAAATGATAGACCGGGTAAAGTTCTAGAGACACTGGTTGATGAACGCATGTGTCGGCAGTTTTGGCACAGGCTTTCTCACGCCTCCGGGCAGCAATAATGAGGCACATGTTTTCTTGTTCATGGGCAGATTTAAAAAATAACTATGCACGAGATCTATCCTGCTGGAGTCATGAATCAGTTTTGGAACCTTGACAAAGACTTTCTCGCGTGAGAATGGTAGCTTTGGTCGGTTTGAAAGCTGCGTAACATAACATCCTTTGATACGCCCGACGCCGCGGCAGGCTGTAAAACGGCTGCGTCGGGATTATCCTACAGGGACTCACATGGCATCAGGTCGAATATATGCCAATCATTTTGAAGGCAGTGTCTATGGGCAATTGCATGGAACAAACAAGGAGACACTGTGGTTAGTGTAGTAATCTTAGGAGACCGGGAGGATGTTTTCAACTGGGCTAACTACAGTGTTTCCAAGATTGCTGACATGAAGTAATTAACTTAGTTCAACCCCAGGGCTAGTTCCGACGCAAAAGTAATGACACCCGAGCCAAGTGAATCAAGTATTTATCTTTCGAGCGCGATAGTGCAGCTTATTGTCAACAGCGCAATAAAACGACGGTGAGGAGAAATTTGTTTAGTGACAATCACAACGGTGATTCAGACATGGGGGCTTGAAACAACGATTGCAGGTTACTTATTATTAATATTGCCCGTCGGAACAGCAAACATCGCAGAATACTGAGAGATCTGCGGTCATCAAGGACGAAACCATGAGGTGTATTAATACAATCGATAAAATGTGAAAGTTCGACCCCAAGGTTTACGCAATGCATCTTAAAGTTGAACAAAGCTCATGTGCTAACAAAATGCCGAAAGTGATGAAAACAAAAGACCTGACTGTGAATGTGTTGGTTTAGGGTCCCAACACTGGCGGAAGTACTGTTGCCGAACAACGAGTCAACAGAGCTACAACGCAACTACGATGACCCACACAAGGTGTCGATGACAGATTGTGCCACACTGTTGTCGTCGTGTGTTGGGTGGAGGGTCCACTTACATAAAAGGGAAATTTCAGTGAATTCGGTTCCTGTAGTGCATCAAGCGGGACGTTGCCACAGTTAGCTTCGGACGACAGTAGCGTAAAACTAGAAGGGGGGACGCACGAGGACGATGTGGATGTTAATTCAAACTATGGACAAGTAGTTCATGTGCATAGTGAATATAAAGGGTGTGATATATAATGCGTAACAGCTTGAGGAAGGGTGCAACTCTCGATAGTTATGAAACCGAACGGTGCGCCACTAATGACAACCTCGTAGATTATCAGCCGGCCAACGGTCCGGCCGGAACGTGTGTGTGATGTGCACCGCTTGGGTTGGGAGGCAGAAACTGCGGCATGGTCCTGGTACCAAATGTGGGCTGGGCAGATTAAAAATGTTTCTGTGGATCAGACGGATCTATAGTGCGCCAGCTAGAAACATCGGCACGTGCAATGACTGGCAGACGAGACAGGGACGGTGAATCGTGTTCAACGTAAGCAACCATCAATCTGTCACTGCCCAACTAGTGACGTGCTCCGTTTCACTTGATGATAAAATATTCGTCCTTGGGATCAACCACTCCGAGAGGATTAACGTACGCTGACTGCGGAAGTGTCTTAGGTGAGCTAACGCGAATGAGAACAAAAGGGAAAGCGCGCAGATCACGATGAATTTATTCTTAGCGTAACATTTCCCATGGAGATAAGGGGTGGATATGCCGCAATTGATTCGTTAGGAGGGTGAAATAATCCGCATCTTGACGCAAGGGCACCAAGTAATCAGAGAAAAACTTTTCAGCAATATCAAATATCTGCAATAAACAAGTTCTGACGGGGTGCATCCAACATCTTCCACAACAGTGGTTTGCAAATTAGGAACGGTGGAAGGCAGGCAATCAAATGTTTGCCAACCGCCGAAGTCATTGGGGATAATTTCGGTTGGAGGTGGAAACTTTCGACCACACCGTTCGGCGAGGGATGGTGCGCAGCGGGCTTTATGCGTTCGCCCCCCAGGAAACATAATTTGGATGACGAAAAACGGTTGAAGTAAATTGAACTCCACGGTCAACAGTGATGGTGATTTGAACGCCAGAATTCGAAACCCACAAGTCGACAAAACTGAAAGCAATGGCTTCCCTTGACGTGTTATCCAAATGAACGGCAATGGGCCATTTCGTGAATTGGTCCACGCAGGTTAAAAGGTGTGTATAACCTTTGGTGTGACGATGAAAGTTACTACGTTGGCACCTCAAACATTGTTTGGCACATCTACGAACACAATTGGGAACACCTGGCCAAATGTAACGCTCATTGATGAGCCTAATTAGGGCACGCTTGCTGGGGTGTGATAGAGAGTGGGGACAGCTGGAAACATCTAGCCGGTGTGCAAAGGGAACGAACGGTTGAGATTGGCCGGTTGACGTGCCTCACGTAAATAAGTGTTCTAACTGGGCTAAGGGAATACCAAGTAGTTTTAAAGAGAGGTTAGCATGAAGATGGCAAAGTTCTAGGTCATTTACCTGGGAATTTGCGAGGGAGAAAATGTCGACGACGTTTGTGGATATTTGATCGAAATACGGACGGTACAAAGCGTCGGCGACCAAATTGATGGAACCATCTATAAAACGTACGTCGGCGATGAACTGTTAGATAAAATTCTGGTGTCATGTTTATCTAGGGGAGCGCCCATTTGGAGGGGAACGGAGGGTGAGCACGAGTGATGTGTGACCAGTAAAAGCAATGAAGTTGCGACTCTTCAGAATGCTTTGAAAATATTTGATAGCAAGGTCAATTGTGGGTAACTCACGACCGAAGATAATTTACGCAGTCTGCGCTGGGTGGGGTTTCCGGGGAAAAGGGACAAGCGCCGGATTTTACCATTCATATTCTGTTGTAAAACAGCATCAGCAGCCGACTGAGACGGGTCAATCCTCATAACTAGAGGCCTGCGTTCATCGGCACTCAAAAACAATCATATGATTGCTTGGAACGAGTCTGACTTGACTGACAACTTACGTCGAATTGGCGTAGGTTTCCGAACTAAGTGCCTGATGTTGAATTTTTTAATGTCCCTGAGGGTTTTAACAGTTGGGAACGCCGTGCGATAAATCAGAGTAATAAGTGACACTGCTTGGAAAATGTTGCACATGGAAACGCCGTTACCTTGCCTGTCCACATTGATACTTAGAAGAAAACTACGTCTGCCTGTAATGACGTTAGTCGCGTTCAATTTTCCGTAGGGAAGCCAACGGTTAATGCGATAAACACATTCCCTAGCCCTCAACGACTCCCTCCGTCAAAAGAAGTGTTGATTGCAAAGAGTCCTAGATATAAGGCCGTCGAAGTTACCACTGAGATTAGCAGCCTAAATCCCCTGATTTTGAGGCGGTAAAACGAGAAGTGCAATCTTCTTCACGCTGAAGATATCTTTCTCCATAACAACATATCTCGTATTCCGCGTACTTACTCTCGTCCCCTGAAATAGCGGTAAATAGGAGCGACAAATCCGAAACACCCGAACAAGGTTCTAAACAAACAGTGAGACCCACACGGTGCATACTGGAGGGCAATACATGGGACTTGCAGGTTAATCAAAAGTGGTTCACAAATGACACGAATCTGGTTCTAAAAGCCACTTAATAAGGAACAACCCTTCGCAGATGAAGCTACACAATATGCCTCTCTAACCTTTCACGATGTGGATGCTACCAAGCAGCGATGATTTTCTCCGACGAGGGCTGGATGCCGTTACTGTCGACTCGATGTCCCATGAAATCTACGGGAGTAACCCTGGGAACGCACTTCGTAGGTTCCGGCGTCGCACTGTATTTGGTAAGGCGTTCGAACAGCTTTCGACGATGTAACTTGTACTGTCGAGTGTTCTCACTCGCGACTAAAACCTCGTCAATATAAACGCACACGAAATCCAGATCACGAAGCACTTCGTCCATGGACCTTTGGAGAATCTGTGCAGTGCTCCATGAGCCAAATGGCATGCGGAAGAATTAATGAAATCCAAAGGGAGTGGTAGTCGCTATCTTTGTGACGTCCACTTAAGCCCACGGGGATTTGGTGTTAAATTTGAAACAAACATCGTAGAGAAGATAGCCTTCCTGTGTAACCCGTGAGTGTGATGGACAGGGCATCGACCTGAAACGTTGGCGTTGTTCAGGGTGTGTTGAGCATCACGCGGACGCCATTCGTGTTAGTTTCTTGGTAACTGCGTGAAGAGCTGAGGCCCATGGGCTGATGGAGGTTGAATAACGTCAAGTCGTGAGGAGTGTTTAAACTCAGCTCTGGTACCTTCGGGTTTGTGCGGTGGCAAAAGTTTGGGGCGTGCGATAGTGGATGGGTCTTTAGCCATGATGTGGCGATGAACTTCGTGTCCGTGCAATGATGGTGGGTTAGACGGACCGGTAAGTTGTGGATATCGTAGAAGAACTTCTGCAAAGCCGCAATCTGGTCAGACCAGCCACAGTCAAACCTAATTGATGGACGTGGCTTTACCGTGTACGCACAGGACTCTTGTTCTGTCGGTCAATTCCCAGCCGCCGACGTCTAACATGAGTAAAAAGAATGACAAAGAGCTGAACACATTGATCACGCGTAGCACACACGCTGCCGTAACTCTCCAGGGGAACTGACGTCTGAGGCCGAGATTCAGAGTAAGTAGCTTCCTACCGCCTTTGGAATCGTTGAACGATCGGCTGTCGGTAATGTGCAAGAAGGTTGCGTTTGTCACATCTCGGTGGGATAACACTAACCTCTGCGCCCGTGTCAATGAAAAAATTCCAGTCGGTGGAACGGTCGAACACGAAAAGTAGGCGGCGGTTTAAGGAAACATGAACAGCCATCGCCATTACTGTCTTACTTCAGCAGTTACCGAAAGGAAATTATTTTGAGCAAAATTGTGTGCCCTACTCCAACGGGCCGCTTTAGAACCAACTTGACAATGATAACGGCACACGTTCCGATCAACCAGTCGTTTCCTGAGAGATTGGCAGCATTAGGGTGAGTCTCTCGGCTGTGTTGCCAGTTGCCTAGTGAATGCAGAGAGCTGGACGTTGACGACGGAGAACAGTTGTTCGAACGAATCCGGTTCCGCTTGCCAGTTACTGCTCGACGAAAGCTCCAAAGGAGGTGAATTAGATATCGCGCGGCCTTGAAAATCCTCGGATACATCGTTAGCCAGCTGGGCCAGTTTTTGATGTGGTGTGCCCTTATTGAGTACAGACAATACCTCTCGGATATCGTTTAGCATATTTTTGTACCGTGGCTGGCGCACAATTGGTTCGTTTCACGTGCGTTTGCTTTGAAGCCAGGTAATAAATAAATAAATAATATATATTTCCCAACGCATGTGTGAGAAGCACGCTTGGTTACGCGCGATCACTGTGGATATTTGCAAACCATACATAAACGAATACTTTAACAGTAGCACGAACGTGAAGTTTCTTGCAAGAATTACGTAGTCAAAGAGGGAACGACTGTAGTTTATGGAAATTTCATGCACGCAACAGAGGAATAGGTAGTTCGCTTAGTTCACCGATTCAGTCTCAAAAAAATGGGATGTTACACTAATTCACTGTTTACAAGGTTGTATGATGAGCGATTTTTCAAATATTTCAAGGTCACTCCGGGAGGGTGTCCAAACGCACCTTTGAAATTTTTTGCTGTTATGGAATAAAACTGGCGTTCGGAAATTGTCAAGATAGATCGGCTTTGGCGAGGAATGGCGGAAAATCCCAAAATCAAGCAGATTTCAACGCAGGATTTCGCCGATTGCTCGACAACGTCACAAAGTTGAACATCTCGTGAACCGTTCAGCTTAGACGAAGTTCCGTGCGTCCATCCGTCGCAGAACCATTTCCTCGCTCAATGGATAAAATGGGAATCGGGAGGGAGAACGTAATTCCACACGTTAGATGAGAAAATATGGGGTTATAACATTTACTACGACAGGCAATATATATGGGGAATTTTTGACAAAGAACTCGTTCGATATTATTATTTTTGCTATGATAACTGGAATATATAACCCTATCTATTGTTTGTTGTGGTATTTTACTATGCACTCGAGATTTATCCGGGTAAACGGGTAATTGAGTCGACGGTTTGGAGGGCCGCATGAAATGTGCGTGACAACTAAATATCACATGACATCGTTCTGTTGGACTTATTATTAAGTGCCCAGTGCACATTTCATAGCAATTTGGGCATTGCATATACATGAGTAAACACGTCATTAAAATAATGTTGGGTGTCAAAGGCCAAGTGCTAAATGATCTTGTGAGTAAGCCATATAACAAACCGTTTCAAGTGGGCTGTTCTCGACAGGCGTTAGACAGCAGATTGATTGTCTGCGTATTACGCATCTGACGACTAAATGTTTTTCGGACCACACTCAAAAAGGTCGTCAGGTGATACAGAGAGTTTGAAGATGGACATCGTGTTTGTTAACGTAAGATAGCTGTCCAAACCCTTTTTAAAACGCTGAATGTTGTTACTGGCTCTGACCTCACTTGGAAGTTTATTCCAAATGTAGGAATACTTTACTAGGAAGAAGTTTGCATGTATATTCTTCCGGGATATCAGGGTTGGCAAGGTGAAATCCTTATTTCTCAGACTATATGGAGGGCTGTGTTGTAAGCGGACGTTGATCGCTGGAGTAATCGCATCCGAATGTATGAGTTTATACAGCAGCGTCAAGTTCAGCTTTAGTCTACGCAGCCAAAGGGGATCAATGCCAAGTTTTTCACAACGTTGTCTATAGGTGAGCGAAGAGGAATATCCTGATAAGCTTTTGGTAAACGATCGTTGAAGGTTTTCTAATACAAGCCTGTCGGAGAGGTCGTGGATGATTTCTGGCGTCCAACACTACTCCCGCCAAGGTTTTTGCAGGTTCCGTTCATCGGATGCTGCGTTTCATCCGATGACTGCGGCCCTCCAGGTATCATACAGGCTACCACTGAGCCGAGTTTAGAAAACTTCGGCGACTTCGGTAGCGACCTCTACTGAGAGGCTTACAAATATAAAATTATACACGAGTCACTGCTAGCGTATTCATTCAGACTGAATGAGTACCTCGACTTGAGCAAACCAAATTTTAGGATCACATCAATCAAACTGAAAAGTTTGACGTAAGCCGCATTTTAGTAGGCGGTATGAATAGGTTCGTAAACAGCTGTGTTAGAGGGAGAATCTCTCACAAAGTGGATCGGACCAAATAAAGAGGCAAAGGGGGTTTTCTGAGAGTTATGTAGCTATGTGGAACGAAGGCCATTGACCATGGAATTACCAAGTATGTGGTGAAATGAATAGTTTGAACAACAGTGTTGCAAGGCAAGTTCGGTGATTTACAGTAGCTTTCCACAACGGATTCCACCACACTGAATCCGCTGTGTTTTGAATAAGTTCTTCCTTTTGATAACAAGGAAATCCCTGCAAATTTGGTTCTTTCAGAAGGACGAAAATGATGTTGCCACGGTTGGTCCACGATAGCAACGACCGCGTGAACGCAAGAGGCGGAAAGCGCGAGGACGAAGTGTGTATTTAATTAGACAATGAAAGAGCCGTTTACATTTGCAATAAACATAAGGGGTGGGAAGAATGGTATGAGATAAGAAAGCATTGATGTGAACTGATCTACAAAGTAGAGCCTCCTTTTTGTGTCATGCGTGCTAGCTGTTTCATGTGCCGAAGTGGCTGCGGCGGCTCACGGTCGTCAGCTCAACCACACTCATATTCTCGAGAATATGCTGGCGATCTGACAAGACAATGCGCTCATTTATGGCTACCAAGAGTTGCTGGTAGGGCCTCGTGGACTACGATAACTCCAGAATGACGACTACCTCGACAAAGATGTGACGTGGAAGTGCAACAACTACAGGGTAGCTCCGAACTAATTTGCCGCAACGCAAATGCAGCTTCTTACAGGACAGGCCACGATTCAGTATTGTTCTGTCGGAGGGATGTAGTTGCTACTGGAATCGCATTGTCCAGAGCGCTTGGAAAAGCTTGAGGTTGGTCCCCCCTTATAGCAGAATCGATAATGAATCGAGTTAAAAATGGGTATATGTGGAGTGAACAAAAACAGCAGCTCACATTTACACAAAGGCAGGCTTGTGTAAAGAAAATACTTGCGTGTGCTCACTGTTCAATGCGTGGCTATTTAATATTTTTCAAAGCGGGAATTCACCTGACGCGAAAGGCAGAACAGCCGCTGAGGGTAGAAATCGAACATTTACCTGGAAAAATTTATAGGACGTCTCTTACAACGCTATAAACGGCACTGTCAAATGAATTAGCTATAGAGGCTTGAGATCAGCCATCGATGGACAAGTGTGTGTAGTTCGGGCCAGCGCCACACTGTCACGTGGAATGCAGACAAAAAGTTGGGCGACGTGCACCGTGCAAACATTCTGAATAGAATTTACAAAATCTGCAACCATGAGTTTCGGAACTATTTCGCACATCATACCGTGGGCAGGCCAATGAAGTCTCCAGATTCGTGTCGACGTCGGCCTGGCTAAACAGGCAGTCGGCCAAAAGGTTTGCGAGCCCACTTTCCGTTAGATAGCGTGATGCAAATGCCAGCCAAAACATCTCACGACAAATTTCGTGCTTTCTCATCTGGTTTGAACGTATTGATATAACAACTGAAACCATTTCATGTAACGCATTCCGCGTGGCACACCCTAGAAAATCTATACCAACGGACAGAACCTTCGTGATCTCCACGCGAACCGCGCCGTTGAAGTGAAATCCGACACACGTTGTACCCTCCGCTCATATTCTTTTGCTTCTTGGTGGTTTTCTTTAACGTAATGAAACGGCCTAACAGAACATACCGGTTTTCTTCAAAATGTGGACTTGGTGCGCCTGAACTTTATCCACAGGTGATAATGTGTGGATTAATGAAAATTTCATTGCCCCCGACTGCTTCACCTTTGGCTAAGCAGCCCGTCGCATCCTTCAACAACAACGCATGGCCAATAACTGCGATTTCTTTAGTCTTCATAACTCAACCATACGATGCATCTGTATTTTCGGCAGCACAGAATGCAATCGTTCCAGTACGAGTTTTTAAAACTGGTGACGTCATGAATTATCAATGATGACTTCACTGAAAGGTGTGAAAGGGGGAATGAAGACGAACTCGTCACCACCAGGGTTGAGGACATACTTGCATATGATGAAGTGCAAGGACTACATCTAAATGGTGGTGGATATGCCCGGGTCCCGATGAATGCAACAATTGGATGAGAGCGCATGTGGATAGAAACCACGCACGTGTACAGAGAGCTTATGGAAAATGTTGCCTTTTCGTTTTTGGTGGGTGAAGTACGGCTTTTTGCTTTTCAAAACGTAAGTGTCCGGGCACGCGCAGGAATAAAACACCTGCAGCCTACGACGAACGTGTCAAGATTCCAGTCAGTTGAGCTACGTGGATTGGTATCATCCGGCGTTGCACCGCTGCACTGTGTGTTGATGAGTATAGGATATTCGAATACTCCACTGTGCATTTGGGTAGCCGGCTCCATCGTTCTCTTCACAAAACGTAGGATACTGTTCATGAACCTCTCAAAGTGAAATGCCCAATACAGGTGGGAGAGGCAATGCACACTATGAACCAGTCGGCCGTCCCCATAGAGATAACCGAATCGATCTACCAATTTAACGGGTAGAAACCGGGCACGTTTAGTTACTTAGTGAACAACGGTTAATAAGCCCGCGGTGACGAAGCCGATATTGTGAAATCCAGCCAACACATTTGGGAGGCCCCTGACAAACTGACAGTAATGACAGACCGCAGACCACAAAACAGAGCCGCACTCACCACACACGAAATATGTAATGCGCGACGGAGTAGAAGCACTAAGGTACACCGTCCCTCTGAGGGACGGGAGTGCAGTGCGAATCTGGAATGGTAACAAAAACCGGAACAGCATGAGCCTGAGGCCAAGTAAGTCATGCACACAACTCACTGAAACGAAAACCAAATGGCGTCAATCACACGACAGCGAGGTGCGTTGCAAATCAACAGGACGGCGGACGCGCGTTCGCTGAAGGCACCGATCAAAACAAACGCAGAAAACTAGCGGTAGTCAAGGACGCGTGTAAACGAAATGTTGTGACAATTATAATTAATTATTGTGGCAATATATTTCAGAAGTTTTATTGCATGCGCTTAACAACTAGGATGAGTGTGGTATTCAATATTTCTTATTAATAAAATTTTTTGAATACCACACTCATTCTAGTTTTCAAGCACATGCAATAAAACTTCTGAGGTATATTGTCAATAGGCGAACCGAATGAGAATTCTCATTCAGTTCACTAATTGTGTGGCCAACTGTTGGTCAGGTGTTGCCCAACATTTCGGAGTCAGCCATGCGTTTGCTGGGTATGATCATCGGGAGGCCCCATGGGCGCAAAGACCAATCTCTGCCAACCTTTGATCTCATTTATTATTAGTTGCGACAGCCAGCAAGTCGTCCATAGTTCAACGTTTTATTCACCCCTATTTTGTCCGCCTGAGGAGATACATCGATTCGCTTCTTCTTGATTATGAAACCTTGGACCAAAGCTACTCTTTGTATCAGAGCGCAACTCAGAAATCGGAAGATTTTTTGTGCCGCATACGTTCTCTTTTCAGTCACTCCTCCCGCGCAGAATACATTGTCTCCCTGATGTTCGTTCCCACTTTTTACAAAGCATGAGCTTACGGATATCTCGGGGATCTGAGTGCGTTCCACGTGGCGCAGGCTGTAAATAAGTAAACACACCAAAAACACAGAAAAATATTCTTCTCACAGCCCGCGATAGCAAAACTTATTTCAGCATACTGAATGGCTAAGCGCAAAACTTCGGCCTCTTACTCGCGAATGCCCGACGGGCAAACTATAGCTGACATCTTAGATATGGCTGATTTTTCGGAGAGTACAATCTACAGTCTAAGATGTCATCCCGTCGAACAGGCATCCTTAGCTACCGTTGCAGAATTTCCGTCAACCACTTGTTACCATCCAGCCTTCTACGCCAGATGTTGGAGACTTTACGGTCAAGAATACTCCATGCCGTGCAATGGGTTCTCACGTGATCCATTCCAGAAGTCCCGAAGAAGCGGCTGTTAGTCTAGTAATGATGTATATTTCACAGCGCATATGTGAGGAGCACGGTGAAATATGCCCGATCATCGCAGAGGATCACGGGTGATACAAAACAATAAGCGATTTACCGATTGAAACAGGGGTTCGCAGCAGGGACCCAAATTTCCCGAATCCAGTCGCTGTTTCTTCATCAGTGTCAGCAGCCTTCTGTTGATAAACTGAGCATCCATTTCTCACATAGAATGCGAAAGCGGATTCTCGACCTCCTCATCGATGCTGATACGTTGGGAAGCGTGGACACAGTACGTCAGCGTCCCGACGTGGCATCATTTTGGTCAGATTCCCTCTCTGCTCAACCTAGTCATCACTACCGAGAGCCACCTGATCATCAAACCGCCACTTGGACATAGTGACCACCATTTTCTAACCTTTTCTTCTTATCTGCTACTATTTAGTGCTAATCGCATTAGGCCGCGTTTTCCCCAGGTACGCAACTGTCAGACGCGAAAAGCAAAAGGCCGTTGAGGAGGGAGACCAAATCTTTATCCGACGAAGTGTACAGGTGGTCTCTGGTAGCGCTATAAGAGGTACCGACACGCGAAATAGCTAGAGAGGTTAGAGACCGGCCGCCGACGAGCGAGTAAAGCGGAAGAATGTGACACGTGTATCCTTCGGGTTCGCGCCATGGTCACATGACATGTAGACAAACAATCGGACAGCATGCACCATGCGAGCTTTCTTAATAGCCTAGGTACAATATGCACCTACGAGTTTTGGAACTATTTAACACACCATACCGCAGGCAGGTCAGTGAAATCTCCAGGCCGCTACAACTCAGTGCGATAATGTTAGGATCCGTGAAATGCACATTTTCATGCGTTTCATTTGGGATTTTCACTTGTACTGTTTTACTAAAACTTGCCCTAACACGCCTCATACCAGTTTTTCCATTATTTTTGTACGAAAGGATACCGACTCTCTTTCTCTTTCATCCAGCATGAAATCCTTTTTAATTGGTCATGCATAACAAACATACCTATTTTCGTGGATAGTCAGACGGAAGCCAAAGACAATGGCCTCACCTCAAATGCTATCATCTTTGACTTCGCCAAGGATTTCGACCGTGTCCCACACGGCCCCCTGAAACACAAACTGGAAGCCTATGATATTCGGGGAGAGGTTCCTCGCTGGATCGCCTCTTTTCTTAATAATAGAACTTTTAGAGTTGAAACCATATCAGACCTTTTGTCTCCCTCTTTCATTTCTGCTGGAGTTCACCAGGGATCAGTGCTAGGTTTTCTATTATTCCTCATCTTCATTGGGGATTTTACAGCTGCCTTCAGCATGTTGATTACACAAAGCGTTCACCTCCAACCGAATAGCGTTCAATTCCTCACGTAAACGAACGTTTTGAGCAATCACGTTGTTGTTAAATCGTGAAAGGTGTTCTGTAATTGTCACCATCATGGCTAACGCATATCGCGGACGAAAGAAATCGGTGATTACCTTCCAGGTTGTCTAATCTGTCGGCAATAGGACACTTGGAAAGCTCCGAACTCCCTTTCTGAGACACTGCTATATTGCATGCATGTGAAAGTGAGCGGGTTGTCATGGAAACTACTTACCTTCGTGCCTCTACTGGACGAGGGCGATCGAAGAGGTGGGGTTTTTATGAAGGAACTGTAGAGGTGACTGGTACACTCAGGAGGAATTACCTGGTGACAATGAGGTTGTTCGCGGCGGTGACGTTATCCACGGATGAAAGGGGTATACGGCCTCTGGAGGGCGGTTCCCCGGACTTGTCGTCCAACGGGGGTGGAGGTGGGGAGTATTAGATATCCGGTAAATAATTCTTGTTACCTGGAACATTGTCGATGTCGTCCATGAAGTCAGACATCATCGTAGGTATTCTACGTGAAATGCGTTAGGGTGTGGGAAACATAAATTTTACGCTTCCCTTGTCGATTCATGAAAAGAGTGGCGTCCGTCGATAGGATGTCAGATAGCTGCTCCAGGAGGCTTCCGTATCTGCATGCATTTTCGAAATTGTCTAAATAAAGGAAAGGTAATCAATTTCGCTTACCGGTAATACGGTGGACTTTCACCTTGTACAGTTTACCTTCTTGTAGAGCAGGCGCTACTTCCAGAAGCAGCCTGTTATGTTGCTTCCCGCTCACTCCAGGCCACAAAGTGTAACCTGGCTTGGTAACCCACGACTGGTGAGTAATGCCAACCGTGTTGTCGTCGAACTCAACCACGTGATACATCTAAAATTTTGAAGCTGATCAAATGCGATTATGATTACATCACGTCAACATAAAAAGGAAGAACGTCGGGCGTGGAATGTTTCAATTTACGATAATATACAGGTATGTACAATTGAGTAAAAAAATGTGCTGGTCATTCAAAGGTAAAAGCAATCCTTTGCACTGAATTAGTTTATGTTCAACCCACGTACTGTCCACATACAGGTGGAATCAAACGTAGATATTCAAGGTGGAGGACGGCAAGCACGTATTGAAGAAGTCATCACAGCTTGCAAACCTCTGAATGCGAATCTTCCTTCCCATGATTGCTGTTATGAGAGCAGGCTTATTTGCGATCAAGGTGGCATTGTTGGGCATCTTGTCGGTAGACAGAGAATTCCTCAGCACGAAGTGGGAATCCTTTTTCGTGGCAGCTCTCATGTTCTAGCAATCGACGTCATCTATGAGGGTGGTGTTTACGTGCACGTCTGACCGATACAACCTTTCCGTGATACGACGGAAAACTTGTGACGCCGGCAAGTTCGGTGAGTGCACAAAACTGCGCAGTCTGTTCATGTACGACTCGAAGGGGAATGCGGAATACGAGTCAAGCGTACCGTGCAATCGCACATCCGCGCAAAGATGCCTCACACAGTGCAAGTTAAACACCAGCTGTGACTCACCATATAATGCAGCGGACTGTGACAGCGTTTTGCATAACAGGAACTCAACAAAATCAAGATAATGTCTATAATATTTAGGATTGCACAATATGTATATACCAACGGAGAAATTCATGAAGTTTTCATAGACCTTCCCATCTACCAAGCCTTTCATTGCCACCGGACCGATGTACAACAGGAAATGCCGGAATTCTGTTGCCTTCTTTCGTTCATAATCTTGGAATTTACAACATTTCCGCGGAAAGTCTGATGTCAGATGCGAACGGATGAGCCTAATTCTTGTGTTAACCGCCTTTATAACGTTCGAACCGATACGAGTGCACAATTGTAACGGCCCAATTCTTCAGAGTGCGATGAATTTCTTGTTGAATCCCAAGCAAACCATGTGCGTGTAGTCCAGAGGGAAACAGGCAATCATGTCTATATTCAGCGATTCGATGGGCAAATCGCCAATATGATGTTCCGCCCGTGTTTCTGCACCTGAAATCCGCATCATTTCTTAATCTGAATTGCAAGTTGGGGTACGCCATTCTTCTGTCAACGTACACACATCGAGCGGTGCACTTCCCACAAACGTAATATCCTGTGTGGTTTTTCACTTGCCAGAAGAAAGCCCTAGCGGGCGCCTCACCAATAATACAATTCAGCACGACTTTCACATGCACGCTGTAGGCGGTCAGCAAAACCCCGTCGCTTGAAACCGTCTTCAGATCTTCAACCAGATCAGCAAGATATTCACACACATTACCAGGTTTACCCTTACCACAAAATATACCAATGACAAACACCGGCATCTTTGGTGATGTCAGTCTGGCTAAGATGGGCCCTAACTGACGACGGGGGCTCTTAAAGAGTGTAACTCCATCAATATGCAGCTGCACATGAACGCACGTCAAGTGACCATCCTAGCGTCCGCGCAATGCCTGTTCAATACTTTCTTTCACACCGAAATGAACGTATTCACCTCCATCGATGGTCTTCTTTATGCATACACGTGGTGTTTCAAGCAGTGTATGTGCATCCATCGACAACTCTGGCAACAATTCCTTGAACTTGCGAAGAATTATATTGGTTGCTCTTAGCTACAAGTTCGTTTCAAAGGCAACTTCCAAAGCAATCATTGTCATTGTCTTCTTTACTGCGCCGATCGTTGTTAACAAATCATCTGGTTTATGGCGTCATTGTGTAACAGCTTTCCTTACGTTCATTCAGATCATCATCTCTGCTTTCGTCCGGCGTAGCACACACTTCCCGGGTTACAATGCAGCTATTGGACGTGGATGGGATTGTTGAAGTAATAAGTGAACGCTCACAAGGAACTACGACGGTAAGTACGTTTAAATGTTCACCGTGTTCACCTAAAGTGATTTCACCATCATCCGAAACATTAACTCATCAGCACTCTCGGTAAAAACATCATTTGGCGGCAGGTTGCTACCATGGATAGCAGTTTTATCCTCTGTGAAAGGATGCCAACAATACTCCTTCTGTGCCAGTTTTATGAGACGATGAATGTTGAAACGTGAGCGAACACGCGGCCTTTTGGTATAGCGACCAGCCATTCTACAGGGCAATACTGGATAAAAACGGCCGTTCGAACACAAAAGCCCGCGTCATTTTCTATTGCATGTTGGTGTACTAAAACAAAATTCACGCAAATACCCAGCATTCTACTGATAGCGTAAATAGGAAAAACCAAATTTATTGGTGACAAATCGGAAAACAAAGATGTCATAAGTGAGGTAATAGAGAAATAATTGAGTTACTAGCGGAAGAGACTCAAAAGACGGTCGACCGTCTTAGTGTGCTACTAGGGTCGTTTACATCAACGACCTTCATAATAATAGTCGTAGCAACGTCCTTTTATATGCCGACGACCTAAAAATCTGGAATGTCACTTAGCCTAGTGCACTACAAACTGATCTGGACGCGATCAAGCGCTGGTTGGACGATTGGAATCCCCCACTAAATGACAATAAATGTGCTTACGTCACCCGGTGGAGATTCTGACAGTGCCTTCATGATTCATAGTGCACCTAGCACAGTAGATATCATGAGAATCGATTTAAAGAGAGATCCGGGCATCTGGTTGTGGCCTACCAACTTGAAGAAAGACATATTACCTGTTGAGCGTGTCTAGTGCGCTGATACCGAGGGGCGTAGGATTTTTGCACGTTTCCAAATTTTTCTTAGTGGAAAACATAGGGCGGTGTATCTGTGTCCAAATGGACCATGTACACCAATCAGGAAAGCCGAAATCTGTGTGGCGCACAAGATGATAAAACCCTATAGGAAAACGCGAAGGAATGCTGCCACCTGCGCACTGAAACTCTGCACCAAACNGTTTCCAAATTTTTCTTAGTGGAAAACATAGGGCGGTGTATCTGTGTCCAAATGGACCATGTACACCAATCAGGAAAGCCGAAATCTGTGTGGCGCACAAGATGACAAAACCCTATAGGAAAACCCGAAGGAATGCTGCCACCTGCGCACTGAAACTCTGCACCAAACTGCACCATGTACACCAATCAGAAACGCCGCAATCACAGGAAGGCAGACAGTTGTGGCTGACAGGCGCAAACGAAATAGACCAACTACGTGCAACAGAAGTACGGAGCTAGCAAGGTGGAATAAAATATGGAAATGAAAAACATGAGAAGGAGAAAAACATTTGTCTACAGTGACTGAAAAAGATTCCGGTTGCAAATGGTTCAAACATTGCTAATCAACTAGTGAATGGAATAGGAACGAATTGGAGCATAGACTGAACAAGTGAACTTGGTTCGATTGCGTCTACGCGGTTTCTGGTTGCAAATGGTACAAACATTGCTAATCGAGGAGTGAATGGAATAGGAAGGAATTGTGTGTGTGCCTTGCGTGTGGATTATCCAGCCGGCTCCAGGTGATAACCGCGTGATTGTGCAATCGGCCCGCCACGTCTGTTCGTTGCATTGTTTATGCAGGTGTTCCGGTAAGCCAGATGCGCCTGCCTAATTATTGTCCTGCCGCGCATGTTTATACCTCCCCCTGCTCCAAATATTCGGTGGTGGTGATTCTTCCGCATCATATGCGTACATTGCAATGGCGAATAGCACGAATCCCACCACCCTGTCGTTTTGAAGGGTAAGCACATGAGAAGGTATGCTGACGCGTGATGCGGATGAATCACCACCAGCGAACGGACGTGACGGGCCGATTGCACAATCACGTGGTTATCACCTGGAGCCGGCTCGTTAATCCACACGCGAGGCACATACACAATTTGTTCCTATTCCATTCACTGGTCTATTAGCAATGTTTCCACCATTTGCAACTAGAAAATGCATGCATGGGCACCCCTTTCTAATGAATACGACGTTGAAAATCTCTTTATACTATTATTTGCAGTTCATTTTTTACATGCAACTGGATTTCTATTCATTGAACGTTTGCATCCGTACACGATGGTTTCTTCTCTTCGTTAACTTCCGGAATCTTCTCTTCTTACGTTCCACTTACACGTTCCTCTTCTTCCGTTTCCTTGAGGTTTCGTTTGGGTGTTCTCTATGCAAATCGAAGGAAAAATCATGCGGTCTGTAGGCTCGTTTGCAAGACAAATAGAACAGTAATAATGTTTACCAGAACCCCGTAAGCCCAGTTGTCATTCTGGTATCACCACCGCACCACGATGAGGAGGGGTTGAATTTTGCGGTGGATCTAAAATTGAAATTCGTTAGAGAACTTTATGTAACTTGACCGGAATTGCTGATCCATTCAGGAAGATCCGGATCCGAAATGCATGCTATAAGGAAACGATATTTAAACTCACCTGCTAGTGCTCGCTTCGAAATATTGCTGGCACATTGTGCAGTAAAGTCTTTCGTCGAAGAATGAGGTGAACACGCAGTCCCAATGATACCACTGCGGACAGAATTGGCAATTGATCCAGTTGTCCATGCTCTGGTCCTCTGCGGGTGATTCCGTTTGCCCACATTCACCGCAAACATCCGTGCTGACTTCCTCCGTTGGCAGAGCAGTGGGTGTTGTGCTGGGTCCCGGCTGTGGTTCATTCATCGTAGCACGTGC
>QNGE01000138.1:0-13703 GCA_008508345.1 Paragonimus westermani
TGGTAAGGTTGACAGCTGAATTATTTGCGATTTTAAGGGTCTTCGACAGCATGTAACTGTTTAATTCTCCAAGACCTGTGCACCAGCGGAAGACATAATCATGACGATTTCTAAGAAACAGAACGTCCCTAGTTTTGGATACGATACCGATTACAAAGTATCTCACGCCATATCCATGAGAAACGGGAAACGTATAATTTTCATGTTGTTCAGAGACTCTAAGGAGAGCTGCCACTGATTTAGCGGCTAAATAAACGAACGAAACGACAAGTGTCCCTACAGACAAGTCCTATCATTGACCGTTGTCAATAGCAGACTGGAGACCGGCTGTAAGTGGTTCTGGTTTGATTTAAACCGTTTTTCAACGAACAGCGTACATTCGAAAAAGGGCTTTACACCATATAAGCGGAATCACTGCAACATGACAACGGTGAAAGAATAACTAATGTCGTTGGTTTGAAAATTTACAAAAATTCGACCTCGGAAACCAATAAAACCTGCATACGCATCTGCTCACTTCCTTGTATGAGTGAGGGGACGACCAACGCTTCAGCGTGAAAGTCACTGATGAACTTTCCGTCGCCACTTATGTTGTACCAATTGCTATGTTCGGGACGGAAATTTGAACGAAGCCTCTGATGAACGGGACTTTAGAAGGTTCGCTCCAAATTCTGTTATGCTGCTCTAATCTTTACATCAGTGGAAAAGAATACTTATTCGGTCCATTAAAATGCGCACACTTTTCACTCTGACCATTTTTGATGATGATGAACCTAAAACACTATCAGAATTTGACGTAGCAACGTTACCGGGCGATGATATTAAGTAAAGACCTAAAATGTGCATTCACAAAATCACATAAAGCTTCCAGATAGCTTGGCTGTCAATATTTTTATGGTAGAGTGAAGCCGCACTCAACTTTCTATGTGTATCAACCGTTGTCCCACGCATGCTGAATTACATCTGCCACAATTCTGAGAGTACGTGGCTAACTTTATTTTCAACCAGACAATTATTCATTCACGCCCGTTCGTCGTTCAATTTGCACTTTAGTAAATACTGGATGGTCATCACAGTGAAACCGTCGTACTTTCCGTGTTATAATTTTTTAACAAACGGTTATATATATATTAACAACTTTGGTCGGTTATATTGTCACCTTCCTACACATCTTGCGGGCAGATATTTCTCTGCACATAAAAACCACGTTAAATCTTAGTCATCCAAAGCCTTTTACTAATGCCAGCAGGGTGGATGGACAAAATGGGAGTTAATCCAGCTACTGATATTTGGCATTGGCAGTATAGTTCTGCCAACTTTTACGTTAGTGAAATCTATACAGAAATCTGATAACATCTGACCCGGATAAGTTCTCCGCATCCAGTTTGTTCACTTACACTTTTCAAGACACTTTTATGACATTTGGATGGATCTAATGAAACAGCGTAGGTTTGGCTGATGTTAGTCGAGCGTGTCAAGTACGTGGTCACATACGTACACATGATACATCAGATTCACTGCTTTTGCGCTCAGTAAACTCACAGCAGCTCCTGTTTGCGCTTCTCAACGGCAGATTGAACCGCTTTTTCTGGTGTCAGCTCCGCATCACCAAACGATTGGCGCATCCATTGGGCAACCTCTTTTTGTTTAATATTCGAAAATTTCTCGTAGGCCTTCGCTTTCTCAGCATCTAGTTTAGCTTGTTCCAGGGAACGTCTGAAATTTCATTGCGCATTGGAAAGAAAACGGAATTGTCACAGGTAATCATAAATTTATAAGCAGCGCTGGTCTTATCACACTCAATGGGATAAGAAAATATGACGCATTTCAGATGCACATCTCGCATAACTTTTAGGGAGCTTTTCGTAATTTAATACTGTTTATACAATACTGCCTTATTTAACAAGATCACAGGGGTCTACTTGGTGGCTAGTGGATTCCAGACAAAACTGATTCGTGCTGTTCGACGCATCGGTTGTCCCCAGGATCTTTACGTATGTGCCCAGTTGTCTCTAGTCTCTAAGCGACTATTTTTTAACCATCCAACTGTAAGATGTCATCAGCTGTTTGTTTTGAAAATGGAGGTTGGCAAAACTGTGGTGTATGAAACTGTGGTAACCGCTGTCGTTTATTGACGTCACATTTTCAAATCGGGATTCTACAGAGAAACCATTTAACGGTTCAGTTAAATTAAATTATTGCTTGTATTCACAGTTACTGTATCGTTAACACAGCTACAGTACAGATTTCCGATATGGTATTTTTTAGACAAACGGCTGTGATCGATACAACTAGTTAGCCATCAGTGATTTAACTGCTCCAAAATGAACACCGTTTGTTCAAAATTAACCGAAGCCACGACTGGTTACCAATTACCAAAACATCACTTGGCCACTTCAATTATTCCTGAGAGTACGGCTGAAATGAGAAGTCTGTATCGTGTGACAGTCAAGTGGAATCCGTTGGATGGTCAGTGTTATCGTTTTCGAGGTGGTTAGACAAACTGAGCAAATATAGCTGAAAGCATAGCTTTGACAGTTTGGCCGTGACTAGTGTAAGAATAACAACGCAGCGACTGAAGTGGTGATACCAGTGAACTCTAATAGAAGCGAAGCTGTAGCTTGAGGTTTCGCTTTTTAACAGGCTGGCTATAAACGCGAAAACGGGGACCAAACGCAAGCGCTATTTATGGTCTATTCGAAACAATTGAGTAATGGCTCTTTGATAACAAATCATCTGTGGGTTGGACAAGGGGTGTGACAACTAAGTTTACTAGAAATGTGATTAGAATTATAGACTTGTTAATTTTAATTCAGCACTTTTGGTGTGCAAATGTGTTTCCGGCCGTATAAGTTGTTTTTGCAACTGTGACAAATGGTACTTGTTGGGATACGGTGACAGAATTCCGTGTATTTTGTTTTATCTTCGCTACCATCCCCAAGTCCCTAAGACCCATCAGTGATGGCGATGGTTTCATGTATGAACCGTCTGCACAAGTAAAATATGGATTTGACAATAAAGGCTTGTTATTAAGTGATACCTCCACAGCCAACCCAGTAGAGTAGTACCAATTACAGCAAACCTATTTTATAATCATGCATATTTCTCTTTGTGTGATGGACAGCCGAGAGAAAACACAATCTTCTGGAAACTAATTGGTAGGGGAACCATCAGGGTTCGGATTAATTTGTATATATTGCATGGTGCTATCATGTCATTAACTTTCTCACAAGCTTCTAGTTAATTCACCTGACTGGTGCAGTTAATACGCATCGCTAACCACCGAGACTAGAGCAGGCATAAACCGAACATATTGATATTTTTCCACTTGCTGTAATTCTGTTAGGTGGGCAACCAAGTACAAATGCCACCGTAGAAAGTGGGAATATGGCAGTGTTTCCGCTCAAACTGCTGTACATTTGGTCCGTGGAATTCAAAGTAAATCATCAGATGGATTTAGTACAAGTGAAGTAGGTGAGCAGGTTGAATGTTACGAAGATTCAGTGAACGGGCTGCTTTCTATACCCTTCGGTTGTGTCGTATGTCAATGTAAGCTCCTATTCTGTTTTACTGTACCATACAATTCTTGTTGTCTGTGAAGCATATTCAAAAACGACTCATCTTTCAGGCTTCTTTGTTTCAGCGACTAGTGCTGCATATTAAAAAGTTTCATAATTTGTCATCAAATTCAATGATTTAGTCGAATTAAACTCTTCTTCATTTGTTTACGAAGACCTCCGTAACGAATGCTTAGACTAAGGCATCGTTGATTTGGTGTGACAAAAGGGGGCTGCTTCCAACTTGACAGGTAGATGAACCGGACTCCACGCCGAGGTGAGACAACACACTTTTCGCTACTACCTACAACTGAAAAAAAATTATTTAAAGGCTAGAAGGTTAAACAAAAGACGAAAACTTAAGTGACGATGATTTGGTTCCACTTTACTTTAGGTAGTCAGCATACATTTTTATCAAGGAGCAGATGGAGATTGTGCTGTAGAGAACACCATCCGTGAGCGTTTTGATGACGGTCAAATATGTTGCACGGGAAGTCCCTAAAAACTTTAGAGTTACTGTGGTGTTTCTTTTTTCATACTCGAACAAACACTGAACAACCGGTTTCCATTTTCAATCTACAGGCAAACATATCTAACCTGAACTAGGTACGAACCTTTAGTCGTTGTGTTACAAGCTGCGTATTGTGGCTAGTGTTTCTCGAATATCGTTTGGACGGTATCACCTGATGAGTTCAAACAAACACGAGGCTGGTCGTATAATATCCGGAAAGAAGTGTGCATCATGGGATAATATAAGTCAGACTTCGTGTTTTGTGTTATGGCAGCATAGAGCTGGCAATTAAAGATTAATTGTAGCCATGAAGTGTTGTGAACAAGTTATGAAACAGCAAAATAAGTGTCACTTGTTCAACGAAACCGGAATCCAGCAATAATTCGGAATTTGAACATACGAATACGTTCTTCAGTTCAACAATGGTTAGACTGTCTACTATACATCAGACAGTTTTAATAAATCTAACACCATAATAAGTTTCAACTGTGCACTTCAAGATTGATATTAGAATAGATAATTGTGGCGATTTACAGTCTATAATTTACGGAGGTTTGCATTAAGGAGCAAATCTCAGCCTCATCCATGACGAAGCACGGTGTCTTCTTTGTGACTGTTCCTGTTTCCCAAGAAACAGGTTCGGCAAACTCTTGTATGTTCAAGAAAGCTCCGACCAACTTAGTAGTAGTCAGGCCAACGTTTCTGATGTGCGATTGCCTTTCTTAACGGTTTTTCTTTTGACTTTTATGTCGAATGTTCCATCTATTGACTTTGTTCGCACATACATACATGTAAGAGATAGACATTCATATGTGATCGGGTGACAAGAAACACCTCTTTAGAAAGCATAAAAATAAGCAGGTGTTTGTTTACAGCTGTTTAAGTTAGTATTTATCTTGTAGGTTATCACTAATTTACTAGTTTGTGTCCAGCACGGTAGTGCATGACATATCACACATGCCATAACCTGGTGAGTTGAACAGCTGTGAGAATCAGAAAATGTTCAGCGAAATTCCAGTTTGGTCACAGCATATTTAGAAATCGAACAGAAATGACGAGACTTTGGGTGTTGAGAGATTTTGACGCCCGTTGGCAATCATAAACATTGCATTCGTTCTACGCGGCACAACCAAACAACTTAACAGGTCTGAATGACAAAACTTAGAGATCTCACGAAGGTGCAAATCACACCATATGCGAGGACCAAATTTATGCATCTAGCTGCTAGATATTCCTGAGTATATTTTGTTACAGTCAGTCAGGAAACCTACGCCTGGTTAATTATCTGACTGTTTTTACAATAGCAAATACCTGATATAATTTTCGCGCAACATGCTCACACGCGATTTGGCCGGATGTCCCATTTCAAACGGTCTACGTTGAGCGCCGCGTCTGGGCAGAAATGCTGTCAACATGAAGCAGAGAGTAGTGAAAGTTATGAAGTAATTATTTACCACAATAAAATTTCTGACAGTTTCATTATGGCTGAAGAAGTGATCTTGAGAAATTAAGCAGGAATGTTGATCTGTTCGTCATAGGAGGTCGTCAAACGGCATGCGAACAAGGCCTACTCATAGCAGATGACTGAATTTGTCTGCAGCCGTGGGTTTTGAGCTCAAGCTCTTTAACTGTCGTGACATATTTGAAATGAACGAAACAAAACTACGTGAGTACTGACTGCTGACATTTGTATGCACTTTGATGCTGAATGTCTCAATACGGACAAATCTTCTTTTAGTATAGAGTTCCCTCTTTCTTTTTCAGTACAGTGTTAGGTTTTTGATAATAGTTTGGCAGTTATTCATCAGTAGGGACGACTGACGTATTGTTGTCTATGATGATGAAGATGATGCTCAACTTTAGACGGAAGGCTCACGACCAAACTCAATTCTAGTCGTATTCATTTGATAGCTCCAGTCTGCACAAGGTTCGATGAAGCAATCTGTCGCATTACAGGCTGAAATATAGGGTTATTTTACGGTCGCTTTTCATGAGAACTGCTTGTGAATAGACAACTAACATAAGTTATCAATGAGGTTGTGTGAGGACAGTAATACTTTTACCTGTAACTCATCTTCAACTCGAGCATTTCGAGCGGATGATCAGTTAAACATGAAGGAGAAACGTTCATCACAGACAGTAGAGACGTTATTAATCGGATCTCTGTTGAAACCTACGGTTCCAGGTCATTTCATCAGCAAGAGCTGGTTACCAATTATTTACATCGTTCTTTTTTAAGTTTAGTCATGACAGTACAGTGTTGCAGGACTGTGGTTTGCACAGTTGTCTCTAATAAGCTTATTAAATGGCCTTCATAATTATTCGTCGCAGTTGGAACTATCCCTTGCCTTTCTACTAGTATACATAAGTTTGCAGAAAAACACTGGTAAGTGACCGCGCAGTTAACGTTTTTTAGAACTACAAGGGCAATACTTGTTAACAATTGTGGGCGAATATTCAAGCGTATTCAATGTTTGTTAATTTAACTGAATGCTATGTGTGTGACGTTGTGTTCCGTGTGTAGGCACCACTTTCGATGCCAATTGTGTTACTGTCAACCCATTAGGTTAAAGTGCACAATCAGTAAACTCACAAGTCTTAACCAGAGGTACTACTGATTGACTAACAGCAGAAAGTTCTATTTGAATTTATGTGGTATATAAATATATTTTTTAGGAACTTGAAACCACTTGGTTCTATGGGCTTTCAGCAAATCAGTGGAGTGCTGGTTAGACCCAGCTGAGACTCACCAGCACCATTACCTCACAACAGGTGTCCTGGTGGTAGCCTGTAAACACATTCATTGAACTAGGCGGTCGCAATCATCAGATTGCAAGTAGCTATATGATTTACTTTCTAAAGCTTTTTCATTCTCAGTTTTCGAAATTTAAAACTAGATAGCCATCCAATGAGTGCTTCTTCTTAAACCTGAAAATGAGTTGTTCCGTGTATTCTACATAAACGCCTGAACCGCATCGAGGTATTTGACACTAAAAGTGGATTTCGGGTTTCCTGTCATTGAATGATGAATAAGGCAGTCTGGAAACTCATGAATTCTCTGTGAAGATAATCATTCAAGCAAAACCTTTGCAAGTTGGCTCATGAAACTGGTCAGCTTGTTTCAGTTGTGGTTCGATCTCAGCCGTCAGCTTGCAACGGCCGCGATTTTCACTTCGTCCATGCATTTGTGAACCAAACACGTTGATCACGCCATTTATCTGCACTTCAAAAGGTCTGAGTTATCGCATGCAAACTTTTGCCCATATTCGCGTCTGTACTGCACGAAATGCCCGATAGCCCCGATGGGAAACTTACTAAGCACATTGTTAATTCCAGCCGATGGCGCCACAAATGGGTTTTCTGTCCAGGTTGAAATCGTGGGAAGTATTACACTTGTCGAGTAATGTTTTGGTTGCTAATGTGTATTACAGGATTTCGGTTAATTCGATTTAAAAATCGCATACTAATGAATGCGGCTGACGTATTTGTGTATTCGCGTCAGCTAACCCTCTTCGGAAAGAACCACTTGATTTAAAGTGAATTCTTGTTAGAGTCCGCCAGTAGTGCACAGCCTTCCAGATAGTTATTATGTCACAGCGTGAGGCAACTAGACTGCTCGGGCACCACACACAAGCGGATGTGGCGAGGAATTTGCACATGATAACTTATTTACATCCAATGTGAAGTCACTGGCGCACTACTAAAGTGCCACAAGTGTGTGTGGTCGGAGCTCACATTCTGTTTACACTGAGTGGCACCCACAGGTTGATCAGTTAACGAAAAACCAACTAGGATGAGAAGAATCGAATGTAACTTACGTTGCTCTCGTCCTGGAACACTTCTTGTGCGCTGCATGCGGTCATCTAGATTACTCTGTGCTCTGTTAGCGCTGGATGTTGGTCGACGGCCACTATGAAAGTTGAACGGTTTGGGACGAGTAGGGTCTGGTGGCGGTCGCCATATTCGACGCATATTTCTATCCGATTGCCGATGCACCTGGCTAAAGTCTGGTGCAGGTCGAGCTTTGAAGCGTCCTGTTTCCGCATCCTGTCCGGATGATTCAGCTGAAGAAAATTGTTTATCAAGTACATCATTTTGGTAAATGTTATTCACTGTCGTTTAGCACTGAGTAGTGTACGAAACAAGAGAACTAGACTTATTCTAATCTGTCACCATTCAAGAATATCAACCAACTCACATCTCTTGACACATTCCGATATACAAGAATCAGTACTTCATTTAAGCCGCTCATTACAACTTGGCACACCCCATGAAGACAAATGATGCTTGGAGTTAAAATGAGGAAACTCAGTATTTTTAAACGCATTCTGCATCACTTCTGCATGAAATATTTCCGTTAGCAGAAAGAAGAATACAAATGGGTTCAATGGTCAAGACTCGTAAGCGCTTCACAAACCGGTTCAAGCGAATAGTTTGATCACCCAGTTGCTGGTGCTCATGTTGTTGACCTTGTCAACCCGTCTGGTGTAATCGCGCGAAAGCAATTCTTTATTATGTGATTTCTCCGAGGCACTAATATTCAGTTCTTTTTGTCAGGCCTTGTGTGTGTCTGTGCATAAACAATAGACTGAGGAATCTGGTCCGCTTTGAATCTGATAACATCATTTCTTTCATGCCAGTCCTCATTGGTAAGAGCTTCTACTGCTGCTTTCCGCGCATTTTACGTATTCCACTGTTTCACCTTCGTGGCCGAAGCAAGCAAATGGAAGGTCAAATTGTCGCGACATGTCTTCTTCAGATATCGTTGAAATGCGATGAGGGGATGTAGCGCGTTAATTTTTTCAGTCAAAGACTGGTTGTTTGTAAGATACCCCCACCAAATTTTAGTACGAATGAAATCAAACAGTTTGGGCGTCGTGTTTGCCATGTTATTGATACGTAGATTAAAAATACCAACGTTAGGAGCAAGTTATAATACTCCACTTTTCAACTACACTGGGTGGACTTCCTCAGGACTGTTCTATCCAAAATCACATCAAAAACGGAACACATTAGAATATTACAAGTTGTTCCCAACGTGATGTTTTCAAACTGCCTGTTTATGTTGGACGGAGTAGCAAGTTTGTGGTGTAAGAAGATCATAGAACCTTTAGCTATTCAATGGTATGAATGATTCATAAGATCATATCGATTCCCTTGATTAACTGTCGTTTCCTTATGGAGCGAAAATTGACCAGAACAATACCGGACTAATCAGGTTAGCGAACTCGCACGTCGGTGGGTCACAAAAAGGGCTGGATGGATATCTAGAGACCTAACGTCACCTGATGTATACAGGCAACTGCCTGTCGTTGACAAGCCGTGCAATGTTTGTTTTCCTTGGAGCCTTACTACAGGGTGCCAGTGAAAACACTCGTTAGGGCCTTCGACAGAATTTGTAATTTTCAGATAAAGAGTGTTTACTGCCTATGGTTTGTTTTAAACACGCTTGAAGATGATCTTCAATTCCGTTTATGTGGGTACACGCACTGATGATGTCACCTCGGTTGGTGATGAAACGTTTGCAACCTAAATGCCAAGCTCGGCGAACATATCAATAACAAAACCATCAACCCGAGCTACAAACAACAACACCACTATTCCCAACCATCAGGTTCTAACCTACAGTTTATAACTGTGAAGCACGTGTAAAAGGGCCAACTGGCTGAAAATACAAATGTAATTCGAAAACTTTTATGACCAGACGCAAGACGTTTCTACAGTATCGGAGGATAAAGAAGAATGGTTCCGTTTGGAAGCCGATCAATATTTTGCTCCATTCTGTGATCTTAGCAATGCATCAGCAATGTTGTTCATCCTCTGAACACTAGGGATCCTCAAAGCAATAGCGAAAAGTGAAGGCCTGGTTTCCCACGGCCGGTCTAAAATGATCTTCGAAGATATACGGACAACTGACGGAGAAAATGCGCCTGGCAACAGTATTGTGATTGAGAGACAAATCTCGAATTACATGGGTATATCACAGAACATTAACGAAGGCAAATGATACCAAATGGAATTAGCACACTACGGTCAAGGGGTGCTCCACAACAATGTGTGGTGTTGGATTAAGACCAATTCTGTGTATGGGCCGTCTTGTCTACCAGAAGCCTGTCATCTGGCTTGTAGGCTATCTCCATCCTAGCTTTCAGATGTTCATTCTCACTGTACAGAGATTCCGATCAACTGGCGCAAGCCTTACTGCACACACTGACAATTTCTAATAAGCTGTGCTATACCAATGTTGACTCACTTACAAAAGCAACTCTTTAAGAAACAACATATTCTCGTGTAATTTAATTCCCCATTGTAACTGGTTATTCTTGTGCACCTTTGTTGCGTATCCCAGAAAATTTACTTTTGTACATGTAGATTATCCGCTTTGATTTTGGGGGCGGTTGTCTCTTGAGCAAATTAACGATGTAGCGATAGGTAATCCATAGGATGAGGTTGATTGATACCGTGAGGGACGTTAACAATGTAAAGAGGTGTTTAAATGAGCCGAATACAAAAGCGTTGATGATGAATAATGCCGCATACGTTAATACATAAGTATGGTTTCTTCTACGTTTGTCATGACAACCACACTTTTGCGTAAATCATGAGGATAGGGAAGTAGAATTTTTCAGGTCGCCCGCAAACTTTGGTAGCGTTCTTTGTCTTGGATCTTTTTGTTCAGGAATGCGAGTTGGAAATTTTCGTTTGTTCACATGACTGTACAAATGTCTAAAATGCCGAAAATACCATGGAGAACTGAATAAGTCAAACTCACGATATGCTGTTTCAAACTATTCCTCAGAGTGCCTAATTATGTGCAAAAACTTCGATAAAGTTGCATTCAAATTACCCAGTTACGTTGTTCACCGTTCCGCATGCAAGGTTACTTTTCTCATCAGCCTCTGTGCTTTGCTGGGAACAGTTAAGAGAAGCACAACCCGAACGTACCGACACGATTGACCATTTTCACTCGATCGGTTTCCATAAAGTTACATAAACATAACACAGTTGTTCCAGCCTAAATCTACGTTTCCCTGGATGTAGCAACTCGTTGCTGGAATCCGAAAGAGGTAGATTACCGGTGGAAGCTCAAAAAGTAGTTTTTCCGGAAACATTGACGTACGCGATACTCTGTGTAATCTATGTAGGCAAGTATCTTAGTGATGAACAATAATGATTTAAGCTTTGGCTCCCATTCTTAGAGATGTTTGTCCTGAGAACACGAAAAAGCCGTGGGGATAAGGTGGAACAGAGTGAGAGAGGGTGACGCTTAGATCCCATGTGTATACACCACACTACTTGTAAGTAAGCAGAACCAAACTAAAACGACGTAAACTGTAATAAAGCAGTTGGATTTGAGCGGAATTCTGAAAAGAATGAATGTAACTGCTTCCTGGCTATGTCTGAGGTAGTTACTGAAATTCTGATGAACTGCTATGAACTTTTATTGCCTGACTGATAGGAAATCTTTGTTCTCGTATTGATGCAATTAAAGTGGAACGACTAAATCCATTGTGGAAACACCCTACTTTTCACTCATTCAACCAGAAACCTGTAGTCTCAAAAGGTGATCCAGAGAGCTGCTGATGAAGGTAAGCTCTATTCTCGACCTTCATCATTAGTTTCAGCCTTGAGCAGTATCCTTAGTTACTACGGGCAGGGATTAGTAACAGATTATAAAACGAGATGACTCTATTGACCAAAAAACGGTGGTCGAAGATTGTCTGGGCATTCAAGTTGCTGAATAGTTTTTCGGTCGGACGAAAAATCGCTTCACTAGTTTTCTTTTCCTCGTTGGTAAATCAGCAGGTGTTAGTTTCCTTGATTTCACACATAAGAGAAGAGTATGAATACGGACATATTTCACTTTCTTTCTAATGTTTACCACAATTCTTTTGAGAGAACCCACAGAAAGTATACAACGCCTTTAAACAGTGCTCCAGCGTGCAAATTAGTGTGTCTCAGGCTCCTGAGTTTTCATACCCCAGTTGATTTAAGTGTATCTGAATGTAGCTGATAGTTGTGAAGCGATCACATCGTGCCGGTTCAGCTTTTGACCTAATATCGGGAGATTTCACTTTAACGTCATCTAAGCAAACGATTGCACTCATGTTTGCTCTAAACTAAACGTACGCAATTCAATTAAACGAAACGTTTCGCATCTCTCCTTGTCCACTATTTTTCATTTAGTTTTATTAACTCATCAGAGGACTGTCTCTCATCACCTTCATCTTTTCTAAATTTGTAAACAGCACCTCTTAAGGAAAATTCTCTACAATACCGCCAATATGTTATAATCCGACACAGTCAACAAACCGCCTACTCCTTTTAACTAGAAAACCTACACACACCGAATTATACGGAGCGGCGTTTCACCAGTTTTGACTGGACATGTCTCAAGAAAACCTGGTACCGGAACGAGCTAACAACGGGAAAGCACTAACATATCGGTGAAAGTAAACTTGAATATACAACGTCATATTCAGGGTTACCGTAAGTGATGGTCTAGTGCTCTGGAATCTGTGGAAGTCAGTGGATGATGGTTTAGAAGACAGCAACACTAATTGGCCATCGGGTAATTCCTGAAACTATGGGTGAAGAACAGTGTTGCCAGAAAACAGTGGCTCTGACCTCTCCGGTGAGTGACGGCCAAACTTGGATTCATCACACTGACTTGCACTGGTATCATGGTAGATCAGCAAAACAGGTTTATGACAGCTCCGGTCGTCTTATCGAAAATCAGTGGACCAGTTGATAAAACAACCAGACTAAATGTTTCAAGCACGAAGCCGTCCAATTTCCTCACATGCTATCTATCTACGTTTAACAAAAGGTAAAAGGGGATAATGATAAGTGATTCCGGACACTTTACTCGTGGCTTCACACCTCCAGCTCTTATTAGACACCTATGTTTAGGCCTCCTTCAATGCCATCGAACCTTTGACAAGTACATCTGTTTTAACTATGCTTTCATGTTAGATGATGGACGTAACCTCTGAACCTCTGAAACGATAGACAAAATTGCTGACTGCTTCCGTTATTTTGCCTTTAGTATGTTTATGGAATTGATTTGAACAGCACGTAACTAATTGGTAAGAGCAACAGTATAATTAAACTCCTTTACGTAGTACATTGTTGGCCACCGTATGCAAGCTTGTGGTGAATTTACGGGACTGGTTGGATTGGAAAAGGTCCTGATAGTTTCTTCTTAGAACGTCAACCACAGGGTTCATATGCTAGATGTCATGAAGGAACAATGCCTTCCATAGGCTATCAGGTTTATATGAGGAGTGTTTTGACCGCAAATGATGCTTGGTCTGCGAAGTAGTTTATTGCATGAAATCCAGTACAGTCCACAAACGCGTACACTCATTTACATGGCTGATGTGTATCTACAGATATTGAGCAGTAGTGTGTTGTCAATCTCCCTGGAGGCAATTCTTCATAATGTGTACACACGATGAGACTGGACATTGACGTGGTGTGACGGCTTGCACATCTCGATGAACTTTTAAGCTAAACTGGACAGAGTTACTCATACCAGACAGGCCAACAGGTAGAGGTCTGACAAACCACAGTCTCCTGGTCCTCCAGGTTGGGGGTTGGAAGATGGTTGGCATCTCTTCCTGAAAAACGTA
>QNGE01000138.1:16827-171276 GCA_008508345.1 Paragonimus westermani
CGACTGGTGTAAGGTGCGAGGTGGACAGACAATGACCTGGCGTAGGGAAATGAAGTCGTTCACGAAGGGGTTGGCCACCGTGGGTCGTGTTCGTCTCCCGGGCTGGGGCCCGCGCGACTCACAGAGTCGGTGGCTGGAGACTCTAGGTGAGATGGTGGTTAATCGAGCTCAGTGGCGTGAGTGTTGTCGTTGTTTGTCCGAGTTGTCTGTGAAGTGAATGCATTCAGTGACGCGGGGTAGTGAAAGCCGTAAGGAAGCTGTCTTGCTGATGGCGCCTTACTCTCACTTGCAGCTCGGTTGTGTTGTTTGCAGGGTGTAAGCACCTTGATGTTAAATGTTTGAATATGGAGGTAGTCATTTTCGGTAGTTAGGTCCCTTGCCGTCCTCTTTTCTTTCTTCTTCTCTCTCTTCCTATATAGGGTTTGCTTTATCTTCATGGTTGTGTGGCAGTTAAGCATTAGTGCGAACCGCTGATGTATTGCTGTCTATGATGATGATAATGTATACACTATCCCAAATGTCGCTTCTGGTCCGTCGTTCTTCCGACTTTGAGACTTGCCTTTTAGTTCCGGAATGTACGCAACACACTACCCACAAACGAAGCTGCCTACTACACAACAGCGATACTGCTCAGTTGATTGTAGAAGGTTTTCACAGGCCTGAAAACGTTCGTTAGCTAACAAGTCCATAGGTGGATTTTCATTTTTTCAAATAAATACCTGAACAAATTTCGTTAGGTTACACTAAGTTGGTACGTGGACCGAAATGGTGACAAATTTCGCTTGCAAGTGTTCAGGATAACAACCTGGCAATGCAAAGAATGGGATGTACTAGCGGAGTTTACATTGCGGATTACATTCAAGTTTGTTTTTTTCGTTTAACTTCGTGAAAATTCTCCACTTCTGAGAACACATTTGACTGAAGTGTGGAAAACAGGCTGTACAGTCGCACAACGGCAAAACTGAGCTTCAAGAGCAGATACTGCCACAGTACAATAATCTAACCGATGTACAACTTCCACCTGGCACTATTCTATCATCAATGGTTCAGCATTTTTATGCTGATCAATTCACACGAACGGAATACGGTCGAATGTTAGGTTGTTCTGAATTTTGTGGGGAGTACGAATTCTGTGTATGTGCGAATTTTGAGTTGGTCGGAATGTTTGTTCCTGATCAGGTACGCCCTTATTTTGTTTCTGTGCATTTTTGCTAAGAACTTAGATATTGAACACTTCCTTAAATGGCCATCTAAATGCAGTCGTATGGGCTTATACCGCTGACTTTAATTTGTCAATTCTACAGACTCTACAACGGACGACCAATTTTCCAAACAACATTTTGATTCCAAAATCCACCAGTTGTCCACACCATTGTTTTCCTGAATTGTCCTTACCTGCACATCAGTGTTTCGTTCTTGTTACACATCTCTGTAACAAATGTTCAAGTCAGTACCTGTAGCTACGTAATACAGCTGTCGTAAGCTGTCATCTTTCAGCAGTAGACTACGTAGCCATAGAAGGAATCGTGGCATTAACTCATGGACATGCTAACCAATTAACACTCAAGACACAGTGCTGTGTCTTTATAAAACCATCGACATAAATATCCAAATACCGTGCGTATCACACTGTAGTTGTGTGCCAGCTTTCGACATCCGAATGAAATGAAGTAAACCATTCATACTATCAGCATGAATGCATAGTTCCCATTAATTCTATCAATAGGTGTATTGCTAGTAACTATCCTTGACTCTGATGTGGGCTACTTTTTCTTAAGCGAGTAACCAATGAACTGATTTCAACGGTTGGCTGACTGAATCGACTCGTACTGACCCATAATGATGGAGACGTGTCAAGTGTTGAAGTCTAAGAAATATTGCGGTGCTGTATCACACGATTGGTTGAGGGACCAGGCGTTAATTCACAATTACTTTGCACTGGCTTGTTTGTAACATTTAAGACAGTGTACCATCAATATTAGTTGATAAAGTATTTTTTGGAATGCGGCAAACCACTTTATACCGTGAAAAACTTGAATATCAAAATTGGGTCAGTTGGGAGTGTCATAGGAAAACACTTGCGCAAACCCGGCTAAACAGTAGATCCATAGTGGGTTTTCCGTCAGACCAAGAACAGTCGCGTCTTAGCGTTTCACGAGACGTCAGCTATACACCATAAAAAACCACCCTTGTGTGTGCATAGGCGAACGACATTGAAATTGCACTACCTCGGTAATCCATTCCATATAGACCACCTACTAATTATCTGTCATTTAGCGTCTCATTCCTTCATTGTTCATTCCTTGCATCCATACTTGTCTAATACTCTCACATAATTCTACTGAATCCCGTATGTCGAATCTTTGTGCAGTGAGTGAAAATTCAAACGTTAACACATGTCGCTTACGGAGATCTTGTTGCTAGCTAGACATCCTCCAATATTTCAGCTGTACGCACCCACTCGTTTGCCACTCCGGTTATCATTTCCTGTACCTAGCTGGCAAGTACGAACGAACTGTGCTCAAGAACAGCCCACCTAAAAATCTTTGCTTTTTCTAAATTAAAATTGAACAGAATTGTTTCAAAAGCTTGAAAAGTCCGGAGAAACTTTATAGCTTGGTAAAGCTGACGGGTTATATGTTGGAGGCGGTAACAAGTTTTATCTTACTTAGGGTTGATGCGCGAAGGAAGTGTCATGGTTGTACGGGAACTGATCCTCTGCCAGAACATCCGAACGTTTGTAGAAAAACGATTGGCATGGTTACCCATTTTCTTTGACATAACGGCATGTAGTAATTCAGTCAAACTGGTTACCTACCAGCTCAAGATGTAAGCCGCTAAAATGTAGACATATATTAAGGCAGCAAAGAAACTGTATCTATTTTTAGTACCTACTGTCAGCAAGGGCTACTTTTCCAAACCACTAAATCCTCTTCCCAACCATGTGACTCCCTAAGGAAGCATATATTAACTTCCTGTGAGTCCACCTTATGGACCGTTCAGAGTAATTTAAACGCTGTCCACCGGGAACAACTGCCTCATAACCTTGACAATTCTAGCTCAACACGTTAGCAAAGCGTTCTACATTGCTGTTCTTTTGGGGAATGCGCTGATTTAGCTAATATGATCAATGAAATATTGGCAATATATGCATGAACAAACGTCAACGCTCTGAACTTTAGCACTGACCAGTCATCAAAAGTGAAATCCTTTCGATCAAAAGTTTTGAGAACATCTCACTTACCTCTGGTACCCCACCTCCATATAAAGCATATAAAACATTCGGACTATAAAGAGAACACTATATTGTAGTATGGTTTATACGACTTATTGATCGTTTGAACAGCAACCAAAAACTTGGACAACATCTGTACATGTATCTGACTGTTCACAGGGGTTAACTTACGCAATTAAAGCTATTACGAAACCAGTTGGTGGATTTTTTTACCACCGATATTCCTATTTCCTGTATCAATGAACTGAGCAGTGCTGAAGTCTGAAACATATCAGTGGCGCCTTTGCAACCATGGTGTAAATAATTTTGATGAAAAATGTTAACTCCTGAAATTGTCCAGGTACGTATAAAGATGTCAAACTGGAATGCCAGTTTAAAATGATCTTGGATAAAACTGTCATCAGGTAATTCGCAAGATGGTAATACCATTTCGTATGTTCTCGTCAGTTGCTAACACATAACAGCGGTGAAAATAAAAAATGTTTAGGCGATTTAAGTTCATGCATCAAGTCAACGTATACACTGGTCTGTCATTGGTCATTGGTCATTGGACTGATGCAGGCCATCCAAAGGACGTATAATGCAGCTACACTGCGCTTACTCAGTCGCACCAAATCGCTTACCCTTCCTCACATCAAGACGCGGACTTCAGAGCTGTCCACTTCACACTGTATCTACCAGTTCACCTGCAGCTGCGGTGACGTTTACATTGGCAGAACTGATCGATCCCTGCGCCTTAGAATGAAGGAACACGTGCCCAAGTATATCGAGGACTTGATGTGTGGTGTGACCCGACGCGACCCTACCAAACAACGCAAGCCGGCTTCTTCGATCGCCAGACACCTGCTAGAGACCGGTCATGTGGTCGACCCGACAAACGCTTTCCGCGTGTTGATGCGTCATCACAAGCCTGTCATTCTTAAATCACTCGAAGCGCTGCTAGTCACGCGTAGCAAGCCGGTCCTCTGTGTGCAAAAGCTATTGACCTTGAACCTCCGTCTGCCATGGTTTTGACCAATGACAGACCAGTGTATACATTGACTTGATGCATGAACTTAAATCGCCTAAACATTTTTTATTTTCACCGCTGTTATGTGTTAGCAACTGACGAGAACATACGAAATGGTATTACCATCTTGCAAAACCGGTCTTCTGATTTCACTGTTCAAATTCGTAACTGGGGAAGGATGTTTTATATGTCATCAGGTAGTTTTACGGACGGTTGTATGTAAGATATAAAACGCAAGGAGTTGCCCAAGTACCATGCAGTTTTACGTCACTGACAGTCTAAATCTTATTCATAAAAACAACCTTATCAAGTAGACTTACGATCAAGGCCATTTCTTCTGTTTCTTTCCAAACGCTCAATTTTGCGCATTTCCGAACGTCTTCGACGTTCCTCCATCCCTACAGGCACAGCACTGGAGTTTAGAAGGCGCTCTGCTCGAATTTTGCGTTTCACTCCTCGCAGAAGTTCGTCTTCTTGCGAGCGTTCAGTACGATCTTCAGTCACAGTTCCAGGAAGTCCTTGTGTATCGGTGGCTACGTCGACAATCTCTTTTGTGGGAGGCGGTCTTCGGTTAAACGTTCGTCCACGAGATCTTGCCCAAGGGTGATGATTATGGTTATGTGGGTGAAACATTCTGTCCCTGGTGCGACTAGACAGACATGAAGAAATAGAATAGATATTCAATAAGCAAGATTTCCGAGACTGTCCATCGTGATACAGATAATACGGCTTCAGACATGCTGATATTTTCAAGCCTAAAATGCATTTTTGCAGGACAACCATGTAACTCATCTACCTGTTATTCACGCTAGATACGAATTAAATGTGAGCTATTGATCAATAACTTTACGTGTACCACCAAATAACAAATGTTCCATTGTGAAATGGAATCATTTTGTGTGGAATATCAGATATATGTAGGGGAGGAAAATATGAAACCCGCCTTCATATGTGTAGCGGATAGACATAAATGATTGTGAAAAGACCAATTTAAGATTAATCTAAGAAAGTAAACGATCCAAACCCGTAAATGTAGCCAACAAATCAGGCATTCTTTGTAATGGTTTATAACAGTCAACTGGGAGTTCCAAATTAAATTCATACGACTTAATTAACTAAAAAATTTGCAGACGTAGATTGTGGTTAGACGTGTTCAGTAATCCGACTGTTGACTCACTGGTGTGTACTCCGCAACTATGTCCCAAATCATCCTTCCCTACTCTATCAGATGATTCCTAGTGAAACGGGTCACAACGGTGTTTGTCGGAAGTTTTCGGGGTTGTGCAATTTTTTGAAACGTGGGATAAATCCACTAAAACATTGACTTTTCGTTAAGGCAACTTTAAGCTGAGTTGATGTTTGCCGAAGCTTGGTTCAATTTTGAAGATACTCTACCGACGATTTCCTGAATCTGCATTTTGAACTTGTACCCAAAATAATTTGATCCATGTAGCAAAATGGCTCTCTTCGTTTGGAACAAACGCCAAGTGCTTCTTTTTTAAACAATGATCTGAAAGACGATTCGACTGGTTTCATGGGATAAGCACACTCGTATATACTCATGGTTTCCTATTTCGCTTAACCGACTGCCTATAGCATATACCCGATGAACCGTGTTGATGCAAATTAACGTTGTACAACCACAATGGTTGTGTGAGTGAAACCGGCTCTTAATCGGCGCAAAGTTTGCAAGCTTAAGCATTAAAGAAATGAAAAAAAGAAGAAATGGAGACTAGATAAAGGCACTCTGCGAACAAATGATTTTTGCGAGGACGAAAACAGTAGATATATTTCAAAAGTATTACAAATATTCTGGGTGTGGATTAAGCCATCACTGTGTTGTTGATAAGCCGTTGAAAATGTCTGGAATGTCCAGTCAATTTGCAAATTTCACCAGGCAAAATTGAGTTTCGTAACTGGTGTTGCTTTTTAAATCGAAATGGTGTTCTGATTTTATTTAGGGTTAGAATTAACAAGGGTAAACTAAGAATAGTCTTACTTTACTACTGAATTTTAGGCGGGGGGAGGTGCCAAATGCACCGTTCCTTTAATCACTGCATGTTCTCCGTTTTAGTACCATTTCTTACAGTGAGCACGTTTTCTACAAAATTTCTACTTCTTCCTGCAGAAAATTGTCGGTTTTGCGGTGAACTACAGAAGCGGACGCTATACCAGTTGATTCAATTCTCGGTAGGTTATGAACAAGTGAATATATCCACGGATGCAATTGCATCTCTCAGATGTAATCAACTGTTGGATAATGACCCGTTTCGGTGACTTATCCTCACTGATGATGATTCTGAAATGTACTCGTGAAGACTTCGAGAGTCCAAGAGCTCTCACATTTATTGACGATGCCCACACAACAAATACCACACAGTTTACTTTTTCAGTCCCCTCACCTTATTTAAATGAGGCGCGTAGTAATCGGGTAATGCGCTAATAAAAAATAGGCTAACAACCTGCTTGAAATTTCATCACAATTTAGTCATCTTGATTAGTTGCCCTCTGATCAATGTAGTCTCGGTTTTGAAGCAAAGGAAAGATGCTAGCTCACTGGGCTTATTGATGAACATGCCGCTGGTTTTGCTGAGTTATCCGCACAGTCAGAACAATTCGTAACCAGGGGCAACAAGATCCGTGGGAAAATGATAAGGCTTTCACAGCCATGAAATTCACTCCATTCTGATATTTCCCTGGCAAAATACACCGTTATCCAGAAGGCTGGAAGATTCGTCATCGCTGAAAGCACTTTCAGTTGGATGGATGTGATGGTCTGAAATCCTACTGGTGTTAGTACGCTTTGTGTCAACGACCACAATGCTGGTGATTGATTTAAATCGACTAAACTGGAGTCTCGAGTGAATTTTCGTCTGAAATCGGTACAAAGTGTGCACACGATCAGAAGGTACGCAGATATTAGTTTAGAAAATAAGAAAGACTGATAAGGAAAGCAACTGGTAACAGTCTGAAAATAAGCCACAGACTTTAACTACATAATTTAAAAAAACAGCCTAATAAAACGAAGTAAAACTGTTAGAGAATAAGAGATCATTCACGATTCTTTTCTGTTGCGTCTACCGTACTAAACCAAAATACAAGGATTGGAGCGCAAAGTCCAGTTTGGATGGCGACACATATATATCTACTGAGATTTAAGAGCAAAACTATATTCTACTGCTTCCTTACGGAGTGAGCCCGCCAAGAAGTTTCTCTGAATGCAAAATCTGCGATTGAATTTGGCTAGTGTTCAATTTGAAATATTCCGACGACTTGAACTTTGATATCAACTGAATGAAAACACTTGTGATCAATAGCGTTTCTCTTTAAGGTTTCGGTTGGTTTAAAAATTGTGCTGCTATGCGTAATTTTGTCAGCTGTATCTTCACTGCATTTTTCTCGGGTTTCGCACTGTTCTACACAGTCCACTCAGATTAGTAAATAGGATGATAAGATAAACTGCTGTTCTAATATTTTGATGTACGGTGAAGTTTCAGTGAGTACGATGCGTACCTCATGACCGCTGACGACAACAACAGAACCGGTGGTGTTCTTTTGCTACATTCTGACCACTAACTCCGTACTACTACTCACACCGACAAGTAAATACTGTCAGTAGACTGCACTACTGGTGAACCTTGCTATATTTACAACTCCTGTAAGATCACCCGTGTAGTGTTCTGTTTAACGCTAAACAATTTTTATAATGTCCGTATAAAGGTTCTACCTTAGAGAGTATGTTTGGACTTCAAATTAACGAATCATTTTGTGAGAACTCAATTTTAACTGAGAATAATGTCGTGCGATAAAGTGTATGTAAACTACAATGGGAAGGGCTGTGTTGCCAGTTACTGTCGATCACACTACTGTTTTAGCCGTTATTTTGCAAACGAATGTGTTGACTGATAACTCCGTTCTCGATCTTCTCCAGAGCCCTTGTTCTTCTAAAACAGACTTCTATACAGGCAGAATATATGCTCAACCTTCTACGGTTTGTTTTTAACTATTGTTCTCTACTTACAGCTTGGCAGTGAAAATTTACAAACGTAACGTAAGCTTGTATACGAATTATTTCCCAACCTCTCAATTTGCCGATTCATCCATGTATTCTAGCCAAGACAGTGGTTCATGTTTGAAGAGCAGTTAGTAACTTTTCTGATAATATAAACCACTTATGCAAATCACTTGTGGACGGCCATTTATCCAGGTCAACACCACTTGTTCTTTGTCCTGCCTAGTCGCTATGTTTGGACAGACGGCCTCAACCGTTGTTATGACAACAACACCGTAGGGATTGAAAACAGATCAGATGCAAGTGGTTGGCTAGCAACGCCATATCGAAGGTAGTTTTCTATTCATTTCAAACAGCATCAGCAAAATGACCAAACTTTTCGTGCTGATTTGTTTCATGTGTTCTGCTTGGTCTGGACTTGCTGGTGAATGCTCTGTTTGTTTGCTAAACGTACACCTTACTTTTCTGCACATATTTACGTCCACTTGAAAATGAACATTCTTGACCGGTTACCCGGAGATGTTTCAGGTCTGCCTTTGAAATCCATCTTGTCTGTAAAATCATGTGCAAATTTCCTCAACCTTCCATAGAACTAGCAGGCGTACTCTTCTGCATTGTTGAGTGAGTTGTTTTAGTACGTTTGTTTTCAATTCACTCACGTCCACTTTGTGATTGAATTGTGGCTTCAATAAGTTTAGTTGTTTCACGCTTGGTTATTTGAACAGTTGAATTATATTTGAAGAAGGGAAGGAATAATGTTGCGTACGTTTTCTTTCGTGCTGTCTTATCAACCGTTGTTTTGGCGTTTTCAGGAAAGTTTGGAACGTTCCGTTTATCAACAGGTCTCAGTATGCGTTAATCGGTGCAAACACTGTGTGTTACTCAATGATAACCTTGAACTACACAAATAGATTCGGCAAGCGATGGTTGTTTTCTCAAAAAGTTCAACCTTCCAGATGTATTTAATATGAAGGGATAAATTGTTTGTCCTGAATTCTGAAATGATTATTGTAATATTCAAGGCTGAGTTACACAATCAGATATGCTTTCCAGCCAAATAGCTTCGAATGGAAACACCGGGCCAGAATTTCTCATACCAGTATTACACATGTATCCTAAATTCTCAGTTTCAACTGAGGTCCACGTTTTTGTGAGGTGACTATAATGACCTATCTAAACATTAGGTTTAAATCGCCGTCAAACTATAGATATCCACTAGCGAAGAACCTCAATAGAAGTGAAATTCTAGCTCTTTCTTCAAGAGCTTTACGGAAGAATGTGGTTAGAGAAAAAGATTACGACCGATTGTGCATATTAATGTACACTAAATTGCATGAATTGTATACTGCTATATAAAGTTTGTGCATTCTGTATTACATATTGCATTACCATACCATTATACATATACGGTACAATACAGTGTATTATTGCCCAGCCACTCCAAACCCTGACCACTCACTAGTAGTTTTATCCCAGTAATCACATTATTTAACGTACGAGTTTTCACAGTTGAAATTTATATTGCCATAGAAAGCTACAGAAGTATAACAGCACTTGTGTACTAAACTTGGGTTAACAATTTGTAAACAAACATCCTGAACATTACATGTCTTGTCCATCGACTAGTTCGCCATTTCGCCTTGCGGTGTACAAACAGGAAGAATTTGGCCTACCAGGGTCGAATTTTAATGTAGAAACCAGAAAAAAACATGAGTACACGTAAACTTATCATTCTCTATTTAAGTAAGTCGCTAGAAACAAGTAGATTATCTGGTAAAAACTTGAATTGAGCAAACAAAATAATTGATGCAGTGCTTTATAACAAAATGCAAGTAAATATTTTAATGGATCCCTACTTAGGTTGTTTACTGGATGTAAGAGATAACAACCATCTTCTCATGACAGTATGCAGCCCGGACAATTAAACAGTGTTGATGCTTAGTACATAAAATATTCCCCAACAACTCAATTGATCCTTAGTGGAATATTTTGTCTAAACAACCTTAATATATATCAGCACTTCCAAACTGTTGTAAATGTGAGTTCGGCCTGTGATCAAAAGCGCAAACCTTAGGCACAGCGTTGAGACTTTAGGCGGAATCCTCAGATGAAGTGTGTCTTTTATTCACAGAGAAGTAACCAATGCAGTTTCCTGAGCATATCAACTGCATAATTACCGTCAGTATTTGCCATAGAGTAGCAGACTTGAATTAAGGAGGTTAAATCAGATAATTGCCTTTGATCCGCTAAGTACACTCCATTTCGATGGGGCTTGGTTTACCCTCACTCTTGTGCTACATCGTGTCCAATTGCTTTCATGCCTCGGATAATTTCATCTTCGTCTCTTAATCCACAGTACATGTCCACAACATAATCCAGGTGAAATTCTGCATGACGAACTTTAGTTCTTCCCCGCATCACATGCTGTTCTTATAAGAAACAGAGCAAAAACATAATTGCTGAGACGGTTCTGCAGCTGTCAGTTGCGTGACATTCCTATTCACTTCGTTTCGGTCACCGCAGTGTATGCTTGTATTCTGAAAGCTGTGCCTCAATTGACTACTTCCTATATGCTTCATGTCCACTGACTGAACACTCAGTTATATTGTGTGCGTAGTTAAAGAAAGAGTTATTTTGTTTAATTGAAAATCAATGAGGTTTATCATGAAGAGAAAATACCGGGTAATATTGAGTTTGAAAACCAAATGTCTACAATATGTTATGGACACTGAGATTTGAACGATACACAGTCGTGTACAAGCTGGTAAGAATCTGTCAAAGTGACTGTTCTGGATTTGAAACAAACATTTGGTACGATATGCCGAAGCCATTGCAATCAGCCATCTTCACCCCATTTCGATGCGTACAAAAAGAACTGTTTGTGACGTTGATGCTGCCACGGCAGCAACGAAACTGGTTTAGAACTTTCAGCTTTTGTGATTTTTGCGGTTTGGAATTGTCTGTATTTTAACTCGTTTGCAGTAGACACCAGTAAATATGCAGCGAAATCAGCTCAAGCATGAATTATGCCATGTCCGTCCTTTGTCTGCTCTGTTCAGAGTAACTGAGCAATAATCAACCTCAAAGGTGAGATATTTGTGTGTGAGAGAGCTTAAATGCGGGTACCTTCCTGTGTACTGTGTGAGGAATAATATATGATGGATAGTTCGAAAATTCAAATAAAACGTTTGCAGATGCAAAACTGAAAAACTGCATAGGAAGGAGAACGCTGACTTGAAACAACCCAACAATAAGCAGTAAAACAAAGTGATAGGTTGGCTTGCGTCTTCGATTTCACTCAAAGGCAATAGCGATTTGTCAACATGTTCACCACAATAAAACATGAACCGGACTTAACATTCAGGTGTAACAAGGACATGTACGGCTGACGAGTCCTAGGGACATGTAAACTTGTCTCCGGTACTAACTTTACTACCTATTACATTTAAATGTGGGTGGAACATAAGTTAACATTTCAGTGTTGATCACCCACCCCGTCGCGCTATAGCGTTTTTTATTTTTAAGCTTACTCACGACAGCAGTGAAGCAAACAGCACACCCGTATTGTGAACCTAAATCCAAACGTGCATGTACGTGGAATTCCGACTTGAAGGATGGAATCTCAGGCGGTATCAATCGCCTTACTAGTAGCGATTTCTCAGTAACTGATTAGGCTTGCCAACGACCGTACGTGTGCAGTCCACTGTTGCAGTGCTGAAAATTACGGCAGAGTTTTGCGTCTGCAATGATTTGAAGGTGATCTACAATAAAGTTATTGCTGAGAAAATTGGCTGTTTTTTGTGAATCTACTCCTAGCCATACTGTTTGTGGAACTAATATTTTCTAATTGGTGTATACCCACAGCAAAGTTTTCCATGAAGTTTCTCATAACCTGCCTGAAATTAGGTGATACTTCGGTGTAATATACAATCGGTGAGACACAACTCATTCTTTGCAAATCCGTCCTTCCTGAATAAGAGAACCAAAATAACAGCCGCCACTATAATTACTGATACTATAAGAGAGGAACGGTAGCCCTACAAGAGCTTGCTTCGTCTGTTCATATTGAGAGATAGAGACTAACGAAAGACACTCTGATAACCATCGCCCGGGTATATAAAATGTACCAGCGCGTCGTAATTGCATACGCTCCTACAGCATGAATATCAAGAGCTTCTCTGGTGGGCAACAAAATCAAATAACATAGGTCGGTCTCGTTCATCCATCCTTCAAACGGCCTACAGATAAGGGGTTGATTGTCCCATTTCAAAGTAACAAATGTTACTTATGTAACCACGCTTTCTCATCCTGTGTTTGTCCACACTTCAAGTTAACTGAGTGAGTTAATCAATGGTCATGAATAACCATGCGGTTCACTTATTCATTGACTCATAGATGATCCAGTTCCGAGGCTTCAGAACAGCCTCGAATACGGTCAGCGCTATTACCGCACTATTGGTTCAGAAAATGCAAGTCGATATAAAAAGTTAAAACCATTCAAAAATCCCGATTTCAATCACTTTCAGTTTTTAATCGCTATCAAACTGATGTATTTGTGTGTTTATCTAAGCAAAACAATAGCATTCCGCCAGTCATCCTCCAATGTTGGTGTGACATCTACCTGTCCTTTGTGTCCCCGGTCAACATAGCTTTGAGTATTTAGTGTTCACCGATGTTGTTTTGAAGCTTCAGGTAAACTGATGTTCGTGTGTATCTGAGGAAAATATGCAAGGTTTAACTCTATACCGTAGGGCAAAGCGTAGGCAGATGCTTCCCGTTGTTCGATCAAGTTGTGTTACGATGCACTTCAAGCACTATTCATCTCAATAAGCTCCTAGGTTTAAAGTTGCCGGCAATTTCAACATTGGCTGCTTTTCATGTTATAAGATCAAGATTGCTGCACCAGACTGGTGACAACACAATTTACTTTCACAAAATTAATAGCTTACACTGTGGATGGAACGTGAAACAGCACTTATAAGACTGTGATTTAAGTTTTTTAGTAGATCATCATGGAAGTTTATCATTTTCTGGGTGATATACATCAAAGGAACCGAACAGGTTATTAAGCCGATAAAAACAAGAACCACCCATGAACAACTCTGGCCAAGATGAACAGGCTCATTCACCCCTTCATAAGTGTTCCATGATGCACAATCCTGTGGCTAAACACAAGCCTCGCTGACAATATGGCTGCTGGTTTTATGAATGATCTCTTAAATATTGTCAGTTGAAAACCATGAACGGTTTTGGACTGATGATTTGAGAGTAAAAATAAGATTATATACACTTTTCAAAATATGAAACTAAATGGATATAAGTATGATCAAATTTGATAGTGAATGAAAATCTACGTTTTTATTCAATTCCATTTATATCTAGACTGTTATTCACATAAAGCGTACAACGAGATAGTGTGAACATCTTTACCAATAGTACTTACGACTTCCGTTCTCTATCAAATCTTTCTCGTTCTGAGAAACTGAACGGCCTGTCATTAGCTTCCATAGCATCTCGACTATGTGCTCGCACTGCCTGGCGTCGCATTGCCTGCTGTTCCATAATCCGATCGAACAATGGCAGATATACGTGTGCTGGAATGGGTCTTGCACGAAATCGATTTGCCAATCGGCATTCTTCCTGTAGCTGCGCTTCTTTTTCCCATCGTTCATGCAACAGTCCACTTAGTGAGCGAGTCATGTGACCTGCTCGTTTCTTTGCCTCTTCTCGTTTGCACATTTCAAACGGTACTGGAATAGTCAGACGGTGACGCCAGCCAGATGGGGACACGATCCGAGTGTGATTAGGAGAGTGTTTGCATTCTGATGAGTATGCTTGGCGGAATGTGGTCTTGGGGGCTGGAAGTCAGATAACGTGAAAAGATGATACTTTATGAAATGTGTGACAGAATGTATTAACTCGAAGCAGTCTCCTGACAAGGGAGGATTTTTGAACCTGTACAGGATTTTATGAGAACGACATTAATCGTACAAAATGACTTCTGGGAAACACATTTATCAACCTATATTCAACTCACTGATTGCTTCAGACAAATTCACACCGTTTTTGTTTTGGTGCAAACCCGCTTTGGTTGAATCAGTTGTTTGTTTCAATGACTTTGGTGGTGTTGACTTGTCTGAATTTGCTTGATTATTACCGCTGGGAACGAAATGTTCTGATTCACTCGTCGGGTTTCTGAAGCCTTGATAGTATTCTGGTTCGACCTGACTGTTATTCGATTTTAAAGATTCCGATGGTTGGGAAACGTGCAATGTCCTCATTGCAGAAGTCAGGTATAGCCGTTCAATTACATCTAAGGTGTTCTTGTGTTCTGCTCTCAATTTTGACAGCTTTTCGTAGAATTCTACATCAGAAAGATATTCGTCCTCTGTCAAACTTTTGATCCGCATTTGGGTATCACTCAGTATATTATCTAATAATTTCGCAGTCTAATTGAACTTGAAATAAATGATCATGTGAACAGACATGTACCTGAGAAAGATCACCGTTTGTAACAGACAGAAGGTGCTGTAATATCGACTTTGCATTCGAACTCATGTCACTGATGACCTCATTCTCCCGCTGAAATCCATCCTGCCAGGTCACGTTGAACTTTGCGAGCACCATCGCAAATTTGTAGATGTTGCTAAAAATAACGCGGAAGAACATTCATCGGAAACAAAATTATTACCGGAAAACAGAACAGGCTGTAAGGAACATCCTAATATTTGAATAACAAAATCAGAGGGCCGATTTTGCAAGATGGTAGTACCATTTTCGTATGTGCTCGTCAGTTGCTACTTATAACGGCGGTGAACATCAACAATATTTGAGCGCATTCAGTTCATGCATTGTCAGTTTATACACTAGTCTGCCATTTAACAGGACCATGGCAGACAGAGGTTTAAGGCCAACAGCTTTTGTGTACAGAGGACCGATTGGCTACGCGGGACAAGCAGCACCTCGAGTGACTTAAGGATGGCAAGCCTGTGATGACGAATCAAAACACGGGAAACATTTGTCGGGTCGACTACATGGCCGGTCTGCAGCAGGTGTCTGGTGATCGAAGAAGCCGGCTTGCGTCGTTTGGTTGGGTCGCGTCGATTGATTCCACACATCATTCTAGGACAAAGGGATCTATGAGATGTGTCAATGTATACGTCACCGCAGCTGCGGGTGAACTGGTAGATACAGTGTGAAGTGCACAGCTTTGACATCTGCGTCTGAAAGGGGGAAGTGTGAGTAAATTGATGTAACTGAGTTGACGCAAGGTAGCTGCACTGTACGTCCGTTGGATGACCTGCGTCAGTCGTCGAGTTAGAAATGGCGTATTGCTATCTCCTTTGTATAGCAACTGTAGGTACACCGGTTTCTTCGAAGCAGACGTTTCTCTTAGGTTTATTACTTTCGCCATGCTGTGAAATTCAATGAAGCCCTGTGGATAACCGTTGGAGACCAGGGTCTCACGAATAAATTCCAACTCTGTGTCTAGTGTATCACCCGTACATATAGTTCGCGCTATGCAAAACAGACAAAGAGTCGGTGAGCGTTTGTGTTGAACTTCAAATATCACCCTTCCCCGGTGGACTTACGGTGTAGTGATCGGCATACTGTGCCACCAATCCGTCGCCAGTTGCTGATACCCAGAAATGAGTGTCTTCCTTTTCAGAGTCAGATGGTAAAGTTAACTTTCAATGTGAGAAGTTCAGTAAATCCAATAGTTTTTCCATTGTTTCCGTCTTTTTTCAGTGCTATTGTCATCAACATGTTGACGATAAATCGGGATGTCATGCAGTGTATTCAAGATTCAGACAAATATTTCAGCCAAAATCGGTCCTACAGTTCTACCCATCGCAACCCTGTCTCTTTGTATAAATACCATGTTTTAAAAATAAAATGCGATATTCTCGTTGCACGATCATATCGAAGTCTTCAAGATATTGACTGGAACATGAAGCTTTATGTTACGAGCTAGCGCAAGGTTACAGAAAGCTGGCCGTCTACCTTAATAGCACATTTATGAATAAGGCGTTAAAACTCAATTTGCAACTTTGAGTTGCAAATCGTCATACCCACTGCTAACGTTGTTTATCCAGTTTAAATTGAAAACTTGACTGTAGTAATTTTCTCACTAACACCCTCGAGTTTTTCTAATTTTATGCCTATGTGTTTCCACAGAAAACGGATTTTCGGCATTCATTCTGTTCCGCAGGTTCCTTTTCATTAATTATTCTACCATAGAAATTAGTCTTACTTGGACAAATTGTCAAACTAGCTATATACTATACTACTTTTGATTTTATTGTCCATTTAGCTTGATTTTGAACACTGAAAATAACATAGTATTGATTGTAATCTTCGCATTAGCAACCGAAGCAATGCCCATTTGACTACTCCTTACCGCTAGAAACCCTGTGCGCATATGTGTTTACTAAACGATCACGAACTCTACTAAATTACACGAGCTAGCATTCAACGCAACAGTGGCTAATGATATTTTGGGAGAGAATTCTATTAGATGGAAATTGGGAAGGAAATAATTCCGCGAATACAGTCACTCTGGTGACTGAGGCACACTACCGCGTTGAATAGTGTTTTCAGGCGGCCAATCGTGTGATTGCCAAGTCCTCAGTTGATATATGACACCTACCGTCTTTATTCGACATAAGAGAAGGGTCTTTATAATTCAGGCCCACATCAGCAATTGATCATCTTATAGCTTTGTGCAACAGGTGAGGACCTGTATCGATCACCTCCACTCAAACAACATGCACAATGAAGTTCCAAAATATCGAGGACTGTTCCTGATAATTACGTGACTAGCTGTTTGCATATCCGAAGTTTCGAGTCAAGCCAGATGCAAAGCTGCAGGCTCGATCAGACGGGCGCTACACCAGATATGGGTCAAGTGGCTAAGGGGGCAGGTATTAGGGACCAGAAAAAAAATGCCGTACATAAGTGTTTCATTTTTACACAAGTCGCTTTTCATTAAGTCCTGGACAACCTGATCATTTCTCACAAGCGGGAGTGGTTGAGCGTTAAGATTCCATAATTCGGTCGTACCTAATGTGAGGTGAATGGCGCAGTGGTTAACACGGTTGCCTCATGATTGGAACGGCCGGAGTTCAAATCCCGGCCATGGCAAGGATATGCACTACTGACGAGCTCTAATGAGAGCGAAACTCGAGTCTAGCGCTTCTTTTCGAAAGAGGCTGGCTGCAAAGTCTATCTGAATGCGAATACTGCGATCAAATGTGAGTGATGGTCAACCTGAAAATAATAATAATCTTGAATCAGGATGTGTTTTCGAATAACTCTGATTTAAACCTCAGAATGCTTTTACGCACCGAGTCAATGATTAAACAATACATTCGTAAGATGTGTTATCCTGAATGATAGCGGGCAAGATTATGGATAGCATCATCTGAAAAACAACCTGACATTTTATCAGTAAAGTCTTATCCGTTTTGCGTTTGTAGCTAATAAGTCACTCGCATTTATATCAGACACACGAAATTCGACACATTAGCACAGATTTTAAGGGGACTTACTGGTATGAATTATTACTCACAAGCTTCAGCATTATGCTTTCCAATTATGGGGCGTATAGTTGACATTCATTGGGTACTCTTACCTGATTTGTGGCAACAATCGTGAAAACACCGTTGCTTCAAGCGAACTTTAAATACTGAATATTCACTGCATACTCCACCGTACCCTTTCTGTTCTAGTTTGTAGTCGGTTGGTTGTGGTGATACTGTGTTAGTGACTTTACTGATCACATCCGCGCACTTCCACGAGCTGTCTACAGACGTCACTTGTTTACTTTCCAAAATATATTGAAAGGGACACAGATTCACGAACAACTTGTGACAATCAACATTTCAAATACCCCGGCGAGTGAGACGGGGTGGATGCAAGAATTATTTTAGTGCGCATAGGCAGTGTTCTGGCATACGGGTAGCAACGAATGAAACTACACAGTAGACAGAGCATTACAAGTCTAGGGATTGTATATGGAACATACTCGACCGGTCGAAGCATGATGGTCCTAATAATTCTGGTGCGTTGTTATGTAATGATGGAACGTTTCAGTTAGACACCTGCCAAGTAGGGATGCACCTACTCTATATCAAAACACAATATTCCTCTCTTATGAGGGATACTTTACACGTTTTCTTCTTGCCATATCAAGCGTTGTACGTTCGCATTCTCAAAAAAATTTAGGCTAACCATATTGAATCCGTTTGACCTATTCAATTACCTATTCAATTAAGAAACTGATTGTTGTTTTATAACGAAAACCAACCCACACTTATCAAATAGGAACAGCTTGTTGCAGGATGGTCATCTTTAACGCGGTGACCAACAGTAATGAACCTGTAATTTCCTTGACCGATTAACTTCCATACAACCGCGTAGAAAGTAATTCATGATCTGGAGAAACAGTAAGAAGATATGATTTAAATAATTAAAAAAAACACTTTTTACCAGAGCAATCGACTTTCATTGTGCGAAAACTACAAGTTATCCTCTTTAAGACAGATTTTGCTATTTATACTCACCTTGTGAATAAATCCCCCAACCAATGATAACAATCGTGACATTGTAACCAATTAACTGGCATGTAGTTTACAGTCTGTAAACATCTGTTTTGTGCACCACTTTTATCTCAGTTCGGCAGAACAAAAAAGTTTATCATCAGTGACTTTCACCACGAAGTCATTCATCTATCTTACATGGCATACCATTCAGCTCCAGCAGTAGCGAATGGTGTTAGGCGCTGTAGACAAGCAGCTGATATTTTTTTATATCTTTCAGGTATGTTTGAGGTTTGAGCTAATCAATTCAGTCAACTCTGGTCATCAAATATTCGCTTTCAGACGCTAGCTCACTTCATGTGTTGGTGATTTCACGCGGGCAGTTAAGCATAAACAACGAGATTGGGAAATGTGAAGATGAATATATCCATTATCTTAGACTGTTGTATTCATATCCACAAAGTGATGGTAATTTTTGCGTTTTTAAATTACAGTTGTGGATGTGATCCCACAACTGGCTTGTTCCGCTACTCGTAAAGGTGTGACCAAAAACTATGTGACTCGAATATTTGTTCGGAGCAGAGGCTCTGGTTAATTGCTTAGTGTCGGTTCTTCAATCTAAATTACATTTAGGTTTCAAGCTTCAACCGATTGAATTACACTAGTCAATGCTTCAATGAATAAAATATTTTGTTATTCGTTGCTTTGGTTTTCATCCGAATTTTGCTGACAGACCACCTCAACAGAAGACCCACTACATGCTTTCTGCTCCTGTCAAAACTCAGTTGTATTGTATATCCTTATGAGAATCAATCGCCAAATAAAAATCACTATTCACGAATCACATGAATATTCAGAAAATTAGTCCGATGATTTCCTCCCGGCTATAACTTATTCCACAGATGTAAATCCTTACCTGTAACACACCAGTAGTTGACACTGAAACTTATCTGCAATGAAAAAATATGTAAATATTGAAGTTCATCAGTAAAACTCTGAGTTCCAAAACGAATTTGCATCTGTACTCAAAAGCGCAACATTTAGCTGTAGACAAGCGGGTATAACGAAAACAACGGTAAGATAACAGGTGAGAGCCAACTTCACTAAGCACTCATGTCACCGAGTAGGATTGGCCGTCTTCCCTACCAAAGCTTGACGACAACAGTTTGCGGGTAGCGCTCGGAGTACTTCATCTGGACTAAGGGAAAGGAAGTGAATATACCATCAATTTTAGTCAACAACTTTATCGGTTAAGCTTGACGGATGCGCTGATCTCAGCAACCATTGTATAACCCTGAGAAAAAGGAACGCTCAATTCTTATTGTACTGATGGACATCGATGGACAGATAAGTGTAACTAACCGTGAGAAGCTAAGTGATAACTAACTGTTAGTTTACTCATAAATTACGTTTGTGGGCTAAGACTGTAAGATCCGATGCTACAGTGTGTAGCCAAGAAGCGTCATTTGTAACAAAAAGCATGCATGTGGTGTTCTGTGATGTTCATCTAATAACTGGACCTTAAAGCTCGAGCAGAAATGTTGGTAAAATAGGTGGTTGAGCAGCAACCCTTTCTCATGTCCATAAGGTACGCTTGGTAATCTCTTGCAAAGATCTACGCTAGTCAACCGTAGGCGAGGAGAGCACATTAGTTTCATCTACAAGAAAACCAAAGATCTAGTTTGTCCACTCTGTTGGGCTGGTCTACACATGCTATCAAATTTCATCTGTTGAAGCGTGTCACCAACAAATGAGGTAGTTGTTTTCGAAAAAGTGGAAATTTTACTTATCTTTTCATTATACTGAAACTGAAACACATCACCACTATAATGAATTTTAGCAATAAGCTGTACTCATGTCTGCTATGGCTACCACTAACACTGGTCCTGAAGCTAGACCACGGATTAGCAGAGTAGGGAGAAGGAATAAGCATGTCCAGAATTACGAAAATGGGACGGGAAATATATATTGGGCATGATGCAAAATGTATTGATCAAGCGCCCATGATGACAGCGATATACACCGAAGTAATGAGGTGTTCGCGAAAACTGAGGAGACACCATGCGAGGAAAGCAGGCAAAACCCAGCAACCAACACCTTCTCAATTTTAAGTTCTACCTCCGACGATGTTCTCTCTAATTTTCCTTCTTCATCCTCGAGCACGCAGATGAAAGTGTACAGCTCAACTGTTTACTTACAAACGGTCTGATTCTGTTCAAACATGTTACTCGCAATCGACCGTCTGGTTCAAGTTAGTCAACTTCCTGAAATCGCTCACATGGAGACAGTTCTCAACTGATATCGGTAACAGTGAATCAAATGTCTGCATGCGTAGCTCATTAAAAAATCCCGGGAATTTGCGGTCATTGTTATTTAGGGTTTACGAACACTGTCAAGTATGAAGGAAATCAATTTCGCCGAGGAAACTGGCAACGTGCAACTTCGGCTGACACTGTGCAGACAAGACAATTCTCCATACTGTTGCCGTATAACACACAGCCTCGTTTGTGTGTAGTATATTGCGTACACTTCGGAACTAACGGACAAGTCCCAAACCGAAGTAGATGACGGACCAGAAGTGACCGTTGGAACAGTTTGCGTACACTTTGGCGTGTGTCTCCAATGCGAGTAAAAAATACACTACCGTCCAATGTGTGGGTACACATCAGTCACGCATATAAGTGTAGGAATTCCTGGCCGCAGGTTTTCACATTACCTGTATAAGATTTCGTGCAATAAGCAACTTCGTAGACCAACCGTCTTTTGCATTCACAACGTTGTCTATTGTCTTCCGACTTGCAGCACCTGTGATGGCACTGCACACGTCTGGATATCACACAACTTTCTTACTGCACAGCGTTTTCCTTACCTTACATATATGGATACCACCAATTGGCCTAAGAGCAGCTGGACAATGGTTCCTCACTTATAGGTCACTAGTGGATTATAGACTTCGATATTTAGAAATAGCAAAATTGACAGAATGTACTAATGACCTATGTGGCATTGTTCAAAGTAAGACCTCTTCGCCAGAACAAACAGCCACAAAAGATAACTACCAAGAGAATAAAGCAGAACTTAACCTGTCATCAAAGCGCAGCAATTAATATTGCTACATCCTCACATTTTTTGCTGAAGTAAGGAGTCCGTCTGAAGATCCCTTTATTTAACTTTAACCAGGCTGTTGTTGACGGCTGGACGAGATTACTCGGACGACTCCCACGCGAATGAGTCCCTGAAAATGAGATATGTTGCACTCTAAAACGTTACTCTCAGACTGTACCGCATAAGTTTAACTCGCAAGACCTTCCATTTCCTTTCTGCTTTTCCGATTATAATACGTTGCCTTGGTGATCGAACCCATAAAGGTGAAAGTCTGGGTCAATACAGGGATTTCATTTACTTTTACATCATAAAAAACATAAAATCCAAGAAACCTTTGACACACTCAGCACCTGACCTGGTTGTCAATCACTCTTGTTTTATTAATTCTCGAAGTTTGCGTAACAATTTGGGTGGACTAAGAGAACTTTCCTATACCTTAGGTTCACGGTCGTGATTATGGGACCTATGGACGACGAATTCTGCCCTGTAGTACTCGAATTTTAGGATGGTTTAAACGAGATCCAGTTGCGAATACTCAGGGCTTCCGCTGGATTCGAACCAACGACGGAAACCACACGCTCAGACACGACATGCGCTCCACCAGCTGAGCCATGAAGCCACCCCGGAAGCTCAGAAATCTCACATTCATACCTAGTTACGCATCCACCCAACGATGTCATATGGAAACCGCCGATTGACCCAGAAGTTTGACTGCCAAGATCTAAAGTTCACGCTGAAATCCAACAACGTCACATTTGACTAATGAAATTGTACTACTAGTGAGTAGTTTGGCGGATTTCACGATTTAAGTGGGATCGCATTTTGTCAAATGTGAGCTTCGGCTGGTTCGAATCCGGCCGAATCCCTGATTTTTCACTCGGTGCTAATATTGCGATGGGACTTCCACATTCCTTGTTAACCCCGTTGAACACCATCTTAACCACCGTTATTTCAAATGGCACAGTTATATTCCATACGCTTTAACCGTTGTATTCTTCAGGTTGCTAATTTTCAGCGCGAGTTCCCATAGACCAAATGGAATATCTTCTCTTGCTCAGCTCGAAGATGCCAAATGGCTCTCTAGTCTTCTGAGAACGTTCCCTGGTGAATCGTCTAAACAATTTACACATGATTTTTGCAGGAAACTGGCTGAAACAAATCATATGTGCATGAGTGTTCGTCGTCGTCTTCCCCAAAATAACAGACTGATTACTGCCCGGCTTAGAGAACCAAAAATTACTGGAGACACTTTTGTAAGATGAGCCGTTTTAAGCAGTTTTCCATGTGGTATCCAGAATGACTTCCATAGAGGGCGGTCATTTGCGGAAACCACTCATTGGCTACTGCTCAACGAAAGTGGGATTAGATGTTGCGGACTTGAATTCCGTACAATCGGTTGGCCAATTAAACCGCGTCCCGCTGCCTGATAAAATACAACACTTTGGCTTGCACGGGAGTCTGCCTTGGTGACCGCGGTCTCAACATACCGATCGCTGTTACCGTGTTAGCTTTAGTAACTTTTTTTCGATTCCGAATAAAGCAATTGTGGGATTTCCCAGGATTTTACACTTAGAGCATTTCCCTTTTTAAAGTGTAAACTGCAACACATCTTCAACTTTTACCCGTTATAACTTGCTAATGGCTTAAACCTGTGACATACCATCATCACTGCTGACGGCTCTCATACTCTGCAGACAGTTTGTCTGCTTAGTCTCAAATCAAGTTCCTACAGTTCAACTCTGAAGAACCGAAGTTGCTGCACAGCCTGTCATCTTAATGTTGCTAACTTTCAGTCCACTTTTACAATGGTGGACGTGGAAATGTCAAGCAGTTCAACAAAAACCTCAAACACCTCAAAAGGCTGTTTTGTTAAGTTTCATCATGCACACTTTCAATGTTTTCTATCACAACTCTATCCGGTCATACATAGGAAACAGTGATATAAAACAGCCTCATATCCCCTGAAAGATTTAACTTCGAGTAGTTTACTCAGACTGTCATAAGAATGCAAACAAGTCACAAAAATGAAGACCTAAAGAATTGGGTATACAATGAATGAAGTTGAGATGATGGCGAAATGATGTGCCATTTACCTTCCTAATCCTCAAACCCTCTTTTACTTAGAGCCTTTTGAAGATGAATTATGAGATTATTTCCCAAAACTGGAGATTCAGCACGGCTGATTAATACATCACCGTAGGATTTTATCGCACAGTACGTCTGTTAAGGTTGAAGGGGTCGAAGTATCATTTACTTTGTATATTCTTCAATTGCTTTTACGGTTCGTCTGGACTATTATACTGTTTGAAACTCGACTGCACTTCCTGTTTTCCATTTTGCTTTTATCGCTTCTGGTCAGTGGTTCGCAGTATTTAAGTGTGAGACATTCAAGTGTCCTGCTTTCTGCGTCCATTATTAACCCGCTGAAATCGATTAGTTCAAAAAACTTTGAAGTTATTGGCCCTTGATTACTACAGATCGAAACTCATAGAATCAAACTTTGGAATCACTTTGGCAACGGTGGTAAAATTGCACACGCGTTATTCGGTGGTAGCTCCAGAAGCATTTTCTTGAACTGATTTATGGAGAGCACGGGAGATTTCATGGAAAGCGATCAAAATAAACATTTATTCACCAATCCGTCACCTTAATTATCTTTGGTCCATCCTTGAGAGACAGCTTTAATAGCAAACTGATATATTAGACGGGTAAACGGAATATATTGTTCTCTGAGGCATTGTGAACAGCCACGGCTTAGATGTTATGAGAGTCAACGACGTGTAGTGTGTCAAGCACACTGTGTCTTGAGACCAACGGTACAACTGGACGAGGGCGGCCTACGCGTATGTCACACAGCATCGATCTGCTTGCAGTCAATAACGGTGGCTGAAGAGTAAGGGAGATTGCCGACAAAAGACGTAGAGGTCAGATTCTGTATGATACTGTGAGTCCCCCACGGTTGATAAGACGACACCCTCCTAGTCAACACGTGGTGGTTCTCGTGACAGCGCATCAACCACTGCGTCGTTTCCGTCAGTTCCGTGGCATTCTTCTGTAGGCCGCTGAAGTACGAGGTCCACATAACACAATTCACGTGACCGGCGTCGATCGGAACGGTTGCGGCATGCGTGTACCAATAGCCTGTAACCAAGTCAAAACAAATCTCATGACCATGATCATGGGTGAGTAGATACCTAGTAGCTCAGAACCGAACGGTCCATATTCGACTTCCACAGATATTAGTCATCCGGATAAAAAAGAAAGGTGTCCAGAGCCTATCAGCAAACCGACAGGGGTACACCATCAAAAGCCATGTAGGAAGTGTCTACAAACATGCTGAGATTGATGCCGGCGTCCATGTGATGCAACATAACTGCAGCAGCTGGTACGCCTTTGAGATGTTCGCAGAAGTTCATAGCCGCTGCTGGCAATTCGAATTTGTCATTGATATGGTCACGCAGTTAGTCGGCCAGAATGTGAGTCATGCGTGCTCAGTGATGACTAACTCAACCGTGATATTTGACCGTGCCGCCTAAACGACCGACAACACCTGACGTTGTAAAACCTGGAAAGTTGCTACTTGCTTGCAATGTGTCGGACAGCAGTCGAATGAAGCCCTGACTAATGTGGTGCTGTTAAGCCAAAAACACATTCGTCAGTAATTGTCGCAACTCCCTTGAACAGCTCACGCAACGGATCTGATGCTCTTACTAGGAGGAGTTAACCATTGAATGACTTTGTTGAGGAAACTCTGGTATATGTGAGTACATCCCTCAGGCCAAAAAGAGTGCGTAGAAATTTGAACACAGGCCAAATGGCGTCATTATCACTGCTTCCGAAATACTTTTCACAGAGACAGCCATCTGGTGGTGAACACACACAATCGCCATCATTTAAACCGTTTTTGGGTTCAGAATATAACAAATGGACCCATTTTGGGCGCTGTGGTGTTACTGATCGTGCGTCATTTTCCATAACAGCACTTGGAGGCTGTAACAGAAACGAGCTTGCGTATTGAATTGATGGTGTTACCCATAATAATTGGGGTTGGCATTAAATGTGGGCGATGGTTGATTTCGGCAGCTAACGTGGGGTGTTTTTTGGCTAGAACTATGGAACTAAACATGCAAGCGTGATGTCTCCATACTAATGGTTTGAAGCTGACGTGTAAGCTTCTTCACAAGCCCGGACAAAAATACCAGCGGTTTCAATGCTTGTTCAGATATTCTGCACACCCGATCCCCGTATGTCTTTCAAGTGTGATAGACCGTGTCAGCCGATTACGACAGGATTGTCTGAGGGGGTAGTAGTGAAGATATTCCTCCTAATAAAACCAAGCGTTTGGTTTATGATTTCGCCAGGTATGACCAATTGAGCTGTACTCTGTAAAGAGTAGAAGCTGTGGAAGATTTTGATATTCTAATTCAGCTGCGTAAAGCGGCTGAGCTATAGGTTGACGGTCTGAAAGGCCCTTGCATTTTATACACTTCCCTTGAGCCGTTGGTAAAGCCTCGGAATATTTTGCACCTCTTCCGCAATAGAAGGTGAGAGACAAACGACCGCAAAGTCGAACTCCGTCATCACCTTGATGATATTTCTCAGTGCAAACTGACTTCCAGCTGTGCATACAAGCTTTGAGGGTTATTTGAATTAAAAAGTGAAATATGGACTGCGGATGAACCAACACAAATCTGATGCGGTAGTCGTCCCGAACAACAAGTAGTGAGAAAAACAGCGGTTAAAATTAAATAAGTAAGTATGAGAAAAATAATAACGTGCATTTAATAAACGAGATTTACCTAGACAAAGTTGGCAAACATTTGGAGCTAATCAGTTTTAGCGGGTTTGCGCACTAAATCCATAATCCCTGGCTTTACTTGACCGTAACCAAAAAAGGAACAAAAATGGGAACTAACTTGAGGCTAAGCTAACAGCAGACGAAAAGTACAGACGAATAGCTAAAAGATGTCGGCAAGCAAGGATAACAAGGAATGCTGGGGATCCAGCTGCCAAACACGCGAGCGAGAAAAAAGTATGCATATCTCCGCTGTTACAAACGCCAAACAGAAGAATACCACCTCTGGCTCTCGTTGTCGAACTACGCAAGACAACGATGAAAAAGATTAGGAGCTGTGAGTCCATGTCACCACTAATTAAAAATATGCAATTCATAGGGAAAGAGCGCCAAATTAGTGGGGCACTGCGCAAGTCGTGATTTTTGCTTTGGATCAAAATTAGATATTGAAGCCTTAGCTAGGATGAAAGTATCGAAGACATCACAAGTGTGTAATGAATTTAGAAGCCGAATTTTCCATTCATTACAGTAACAAGCCAAGCAAACAGACGTTCGGACGGACAGATGTAAGTGTGTGTACCAAGTGGACAGCAAATAAGCGGTCTTGAAACCCTATATTGTCATATTTCGACGCGTTTTACACAACATTGAACGAAAAAATTGGGGCTATTTACAGATCACTAAAACCAAGTATAAACATATGGATATTTGCCATATAAAACAATGTAGTTGAGGCTTATCCATTTATATATTCTTTCGACTACAGCGTTAAACCTCTAAACACGATGTTGTTTATGGTCCGCATGGGTCCGCACGGTTTCCATCCGTTCGAAGGTGTTCGAATGAGGCCTAAGATTAACTGCCAAATGTTACCGACTAACGTGGTCTTGCTGTTACCCAGGGGACCTGCGATACACGCCTGATCCCAACTGTAAAGCCTTTTGGAAGGTTGTTTGAAGGCGCGAGAGTTCGAAATTCGGAGACGTTGTTCTTGGGTATCTTTCGAAGGGAAACTACGCAGCTGGACGATAAGCCGCTCAGCAAAAGAAGCGCATTATTTGAAGTTTTGCTTGGATGCTACCGAGGATGCGTTTTACGACGCCCTCGTTGACCTTCTGAGGCAGTCTGAACACTCAGACATCCTCATGCTAGCGATTGATTTTAATGCTCATCTTGGTTGACTCTCTCCGGATGAGACGCGGCTAGGAGTTATGTTTGGTGTTCGGGCACAACGCACTGACAATGGTGAAAGACTACTACGGCTGTGCGTATCCCACGGTCTGTATATTTCGAGCACCGCATTCCAACAGAGCAAGAAGCACTGTGTTACTTGGAGACCTCCGTGTGCTTCTCAGCCGTGGACACAGTTGGATCATATAGCAGTTAGTTACAGGTGGCGCTACTCTGTTAAGGACTGTCGTGCCTTTTGGAGCAACTACCTGAATTCGGACCATGCCGTCGTGCGTGCCCGTTTCGTTTTTTATTTGTCCAGAGGACTTACGCTCGTAAATGCAAGATGCCTGACTGGCATTCTGGCGATGAGGATGTAAAGAACGCTTACCAACGGGCGTTGGTGGAGAAGTTGCCCAGTTCAAGTCAGACGAATGATCCTAACGAACACTGGGAACAAATCGCCGAAGCTGTGGAAGCGTGCTCTGAACAGGCATGTTATGAAGGAGCTTTTCAGGTTCGACAGAACTGGAAATCCCGTCACGTAGATAAATCTCATGAATAAGCGTCGCTCTATCTCACCTGGTTCTGAATATGATGGCGACCGTCAAGAACTTAAACGTAAACTGACTGAAAGCTTGCGCAAAGACCGTGAGCACTAATTTGTCCAACAATCAAAAGAAATGGGAGAAGCCTTTCTATCTGGGAATAGCAGAAGGCTTTTTTCACTGATCCGTTATTGTACTGACCGACAAGTCGGTGTAAGTGAGACCATATGTGACAAAGATGGTTCACTTATCACCAGCCAGTCGCGCCGACTTGACAGATGGGCTGAACATTTTGAATAACAGTTCAGTTGGCCTCAACCAGATAGTGTGGACAATTTGACTCGATTGTTCAGCTATTGCATTCCAGACGGTACTCCGTCGGGAACAGAAGTGGTCCTGGAGCTCAAGTTATTGAAGCGTAATAAAGCTCATAGTCCAGACCTCCTCTCCCCTTATCCTTTAAAGGATGATAGAGTGATGTTTCTATCAGAACTGATAAAAGTTCTCCAGACGATATGGGAGACTGAACAGGTATCTCGTGATTGGTGCCTGTCAACAGTCATTCTCGTTTTCAAAAAAAGGAGCCCGAAGTATAAGTGACATCCACAGATGCATCAGTTTGGTTTCTGTTGCGTCCAAGTTACTCACTGGCCTCATTTCATGTCGTCTCGCCAAGCCAAGAAGAAGTCAAATACATAAAGAAAAAGCAGGATTTAGATTCGGTCGCAGGTTTGTTGGTCACATTTTTAACTTACGACGGATCTTGGAACATCGGCATTCAAATAGGCAGCCAACGGTCGTGGTCTTTTTGGACCTGAAGACAGCTTTCGATTCAGTCGCTCATAACGTCGTCTGGAGCTGTCTCATTCGCAAGGGAGTGCCGGGGAAATACGTACATCTATTGAGATCAATGTACGCTCATTCTGCAAGCAGGGTGAGGGTTTATGGACGACTGTTTCGAGCGTTCATCACTTCTAGTGGTGTTTGTCAGGAGTGTCTGACTTCCCCTTCCTGTTCAATTTGTCATGAACAACATGCTGGAAGGTGCGCTTTGTGAATCCAGTGGCATGGTGTTGAGCTTTTCCCTGGCGCTAGATTGACCGATCTGGAGTATGTGGACGACATTGCCTTGCTCAGCACCTCTGCGGAAAACATACAGACCATGCTGAGCAAGGTGAGTGACCGGGCTGGTGTGTACAGGATGCGCTTCGCACCTTCAAAGTGCAAAGTGCTGCTTCAAGACTGAGGCATTTCCACCCCTACGTTCTTCATTGAAGGTAATCCACTTTGAACTGTGAACAGTTCCATATACTTGGGTAGCACTATCTCGTCAGCGTGTAATATCGCTGATGAGATATCAGCGAGAATAGCAAAGGAACGAGTTGCCTTTGCAACACTGCTTCATCTGTGGCGTTGAAAAGACGTTCGGTTGTCGCTAAAAGGAAGGATGTATAACGCCTGTGTGCGTTCCACTTTGCTGTATGGTTCTGAAACATGGCCTGTTCAAACGGAAGATACATGTATCATCTCACCTCGTAGTGTCCTCCTATCAGATTGCTCCATCTAGTGGGTCAACAATGAAGACGGCGGACCTGGACGGGTGAACGGGGGAAAAGCTTTAGTTATTCATATTCTGCGAACAATATATTCTCCCGTTTCGTAATTCTCTCTTCTTGCGTTCGTTGCGATGCAGATGTGGCTGCCACGGGTACTCCCATTGGCGCAGTCTGCGCGGAGGATAATGAGATTCAGTATGTTTGAGCACATGGTAGACTGCACCCAGCAGTATGAATCATATGCAGGGTTTCCAGTCGTTATGCCGGTATGTGTAAGCCAGGTGGAATAGAATAAATGTCGGTGTGAGACATCGTTCTATTTATTTCGCCGCATATGCGGGTCCGCACATCTTTTCTGGCCGACCGTCTGTCAGGCCAGACCGCCGCTTACACTTAAGTATACCCATGTAGCACGACCGTCTTTTGAGTGTCTTTTTGGAGTCTTAACTGAACACCCTCAAGTCACTCAAAAGACGGTTCAACGGAAAATTTTTCGCACGTGTTATTTCGTTTCTAACACTTTTCGCCTTCTCTCTTGATCTCAATCGTTAACGAATTCGTCATATTCTCAAGGTTTATTTCAACGGAAGCACGCCTTCGCGTAGCGTATTCCATAAATCCCCCTTCGTTTGAGAACCGGGTACACACGGTTCGGCTATTTCTTGCCTTCAATGAAATAGCCCGCTGTCTTCAACCTGATTTCATAGCGATCGTGATTGCTGAAAAAATAGAGATGTTGTCCACTGGAAATCCCAGTTCATGAAATGATCAACAAGACACTTTTGATCAATCTTCGAGTAACCGCTTGTAAGCAAACGAAAGAGTAAAGCAGCAAACGGAGCACTAAAACAAATGCTCGATGGACTTCGATTTTTTTCAGCGATTTCAGCTATTTTTACACGGGTTCGAGGCTGGGGGCCCAATCTACCCGGATCCAGTCAGTTTGTTCGTTTCGATGTCCGGCGGTTTTCTGTTGACCTGAAAGGCAATCATTGGAAACGGGGTGTAGCACCGCTCTTGGGGGTTACAGAAAGTACCAAGAACAGAGTAAAATAATAATACAGCAAAACAGGATAAATTATTAATTTAACGGTTCATTAAGTAGGTGAGAATCCAATAACACTTTGAGACGGTCTTTAGAAGAGCAGCTAACAATCTCTAGTGGTAGGTCGTTCCAGTAGTTGATAACCCTATAAGAGAAGAACTGTTGTCTTAGGAAGGTCCGAGGTCGAGGCGTATAGGGCTTTTTGTTTTCACCTCTTCAACGGTTATCACTTACCAGGGTGATGAATTGTTGCACAAGTCCTGTGCTAAAGAGAAATTGTGTAAGAATTAAGTCGCCGCAGAGTCTACGAATCTCAAGTGGATAAAGATGGAGAATTTCAAGGCGAGACTCGTAGGATAGATGCCGTAAGCCAGTGACCATTTTGGTGGCTACTCGCCGGACACGTCCAATGGCGAGTCGGTCCTCCTTCAAACCGGTGTAGACGACTTGATTGGCATACTCGAGCAATGTTCTTATGTAGACTCTGTAAAGCGTGTGAAAGGCGCGCTTGTCAATCCGGAGAGTCATGAGACCCCTTTTGGCGGCCAGCTGGTGATGATAAGAGAAGGACAACCCAGACGATAGCCAGATTCCGAGGTCTTTGTTGAGGTCTGCTTTCGTGATATCTACTGCACTTAGTGCACCATGTATCACGAATAGGTTCCCGGAGTCTCCTCCGAGTGACATGTGCGCACACTTACTGTCGTTTAGAGGGAGACTCCAACCCTCTGACCAGCACTTAATACGATCAAGGTCAATCTGCAATGCATTGGAGTCACAGGCGTTCCAGATTTCTAAGTCGTCGGCATAAAGGAGAGCGTTGCTGGAGATCAACTCGGGGAGATCATTGATGTAAATAGGAAACAACAATGAACCAAGTACCGATCCTTGAGGGACTCCTACAGAGACTGGGGATGGAGACGAAAGGCCTGAACCGGTTTTCACTCTGAAAGTCCTGTTACCAAGAAAGGAGGTTATCCAGTGGGAACCCGCTTCTTGGATCCCATAGGCTTCTAGTTTATGCAACAGAGGACCGTGTGGAACACGGTCGAAGGCTTTGGCAAAGTGGAAGAAGATAGTATCCGAGATATGACCATTGTCTTTGGCCTCTGTTAGGCCATCCATGAAGATTAACATATTAGTTATGCATGACCGCTCAGGAAGAAAGCCATGCTGAGTCGAAGAGAAGAGGTCATTCGAGAAGAAATGCTTAAAGATGGTGCGTTTTAACAGTCGCTCCATTATCTTGCATGGGATGCTGGTAAGGCTGATCGGTCGATAACTAGCAGGAGAGTGACGATCGCCTGTTTCAAATATAGGTGAGACATTGGCCTCCGAAAGAGTGCCTGTCCGAAGTGTCTGTTTAAACAGATCGGAGAGAGGCACCGCCAAACCGACGGCCGCTTCTTTGAGGATCCGGGGATGGATCTTGTCTGGTCCCATGGTATATATGCTACGAAGAATGATTTTACTCTCATGTATAAATGAATACTGGACCCCGACGACCGATTACGACTTTCATGTGGATTAGACTCGAGGGTGGTTCTGAGGGGAAACGGTCATTTTCGTGCGAATCCTCGTTGCTAAACATATAACAATATACACAAAAGGATGAAATAGTTCTCGTACGTTATATTTTGCATATATATGTATGTCTTATGATACACCATTTATACTTATAATACATATCTAGTATATGTGCAACCGATAAATATATAAATGACCGTTTCCCTTCCGAACGATCTTGGGGCCCGACCCCCTGCGAAGGCAATGATCATGTAACGCGCAACCGAAATCAGCGAACGTACACAAATGGTGTGTGAACTGTGTAACGAAGCGTGCCGCAGTGTTGTTGGCTTTTTTACATCACGTCTGTGTGATTTGTGTGCATGACTTACTAGGCCTTCGGCTCATGCATATTCGTGTCATTTCCTTTTACATGACTTGTATTGGAACCGCTTCTTCAGAAGAACGACGTTCTGCAGTGCGTTCACATTGCCAGAAAGTTGGTCCGCGAGCGCTTCGGGGAGTTAAGGTAGAATCGGTCGGCCTGCATGTTTCAGCTGCTCTCCGATGGAGTGAATGCAATCAGAATTTTTAATAAGATGGCACAAACGATATTCCCAAATCATGTGTAAAAACATTGTATTCTAGTCACTTCGTAACACCTGATACCACATGCTGTTGAACTGGTCCATTACCGGCAATCACATCCCTACGTGGAACCAGCATGACAGTGAACAATGATAACACCTGTAGTGCGATACTGCTGATGGTTTCAAACTTTTGATCACTGAAACCGACTGTAGCGACTTCGGGAACAATTCACACTGTGATCGAACTTGTTCTTTAATACGAACCATTTCACAGGCCTTCTCCCAATATAATTTGAATGCGTTCTCAGTCAAAAGGGATTCACGAATTTTCTCATTTCTTACCTCAAATATAAACTGTTGTATGAGCATGCAATCTTCAAGTTTCTTAGTAGGTATTTTGGAGTAATCACACGGTCGGATGGCTCCTATAAGTCGAGGAATGAATCCTTCTAGTGGTTCTCCAGTTTGCTGACTGATCCGAGAAAAGGTAAACCTGGAGGCGTATACGTTGGTAACGGCCCCCAATATTTTGTCAATTATATTAAGGGCTTCTTCCAAAGTGGTTTTATTGCGCAGAGAAGGGATGTCAAACTGTCTCTTCCCTTCAGTTCCCCAGTGGTTGCGCAGAAGTTTTAGTTTAGCTGATTCTGTCAAATCCAGCAATGGATTTAACACGTTGAGCAAATCCAAGTAATCCGTAACTGTCGTTTCCCACGTAATCCACGAATCTGGCGTTGGAAATACTGTTGGATCTACCCAAAATGTTGCAGGTGCATTCATCGAAGTGAACATTGCCGGCGACGCCATTTGTTGTATCGTAAATCAGAAACAAGGGAGGGGTAATGAACATACACTACTATGTATGCAATCTGCCCAGTAGGCGTACACAAAGAACATTATATGAGTGAACGAGTTAGAATTCAACCAATCAGAGTCGCGATGTATCACGCGAACGTCAGCAGTCAATCAGATACGAAGTGAACGTTGTGGCCTTGTAAAGGACGTACAAACAAACACAACAGATATTCAGGTTGAAGTCCCCGAGGTTTGATGAGTATGTGAATGAATTGCGCTAATTCCAATGAGTAATATGCGCAAGCTTTTTCATTATCACATCGCAAATAGGCGCAAGTGCTAAAGAATAGATAAGCAGAACTACCGGCAGTGTGCCCTTACAGAAGTATGATGTACGGATGCGTGTACTGTACAAGGCGAACGACACCCTCCAAACAGTAATACTTCTTCATCCCATTTACATGTGAACTGACTACAGATGTAGAACACCCGGGTATCGTTTTAGTGGGTATCAGATCGAAAAGAAGGACCGTTTCCACTCACAGGACTTTCAGGGTGGTAAACCTAGTATGGGAATTGACGTTTGGTTGTTGATGCTGGACTGCATTTCTGTGAGATGATGAACAGTTTCAAAAGTGCTCGTGGAGTGAGGTTGTAGATGAGTAGAAAGCATGTGACTATGGTGCGTCTACAATATGAAGAAAACTACACACTAGGCACAACAAATTACATCATCGCAACGAAACTGTTCAGTTGCGGGATTGATTAAAATCGGAAGGTGATTATATCTTTCTTCTGTGAATGTGTTAGGGTACGCTATGCTTTACATAAAAGTTCTCTTCAACTGTTTCCTTGATTTGGGGATGTTACTCTAAGCGATGCCGCTCATCACAATACCATTTAAAGTGTACCAGTCTAGCGGAGGACAAGTACGCTTTGTTCACGTCTTCAAAAAACCGTGTATCTATATGAGCTCTCGTTTTCGAGAAGACTCCGCCCCGTAGGATGGCATGCTCGTGCCTCTACTCGCCATCTCGAGTGAGCGGAACCAGACACGTGTAAGTGTGACCACAAGGCGTCTAAGAATGTCACTGCGTTACAGATGGCCACTGTAGAGAGAGCTTTGCTCGGATCACAAAAAAGCTTTATCTGACGTGAAGTCAGAGATGAGTTTGCTGGGTAGGTATACTAACCTCGCCCTTTCAGGCGTCGCGGTTTCCCATAAGGAAGTGGCCTCGTTCACAGTTCAATCTGAGAAGTCCGCGACGAACTTGAGAGATAGGACTCTTCAAAATAGGAGTATTGTTTTGTTTGGACGATTTCCGACCACACTCTGCAGGATAACAAGCCGAAGAGGTGTTAAACGCTTCGTTACCCAGAATGTACAAGCATGGTTTCTGCCGACAAACTTCGCTCCAAAGTTACTAAGAGGTCACTCGGACTACTCGTGACGTTACCGATAGAGGCTGGCACAGAAGAGGTGTTGGAAGAAACGGTTGAACTGAAGAAAAAAGAGTCCCGCCAGATCGCTCATCGGAAGAGCGACAGACACGTTCCCAACTAGCCAGAACAAGCTCATGTGTCGAGATTGACACAAAAATTCGGGCTAACTTGGAAGTCCTCATTGATGGTCTCAATGGGGAACATTGTCCCCGAATAGATAAACCCAAGCACCCACTTCAGAGGCGGTTGCCCCCATCCCCTTGGATGGCCAATCGTCTGTGGAGCTGCACGGGTTTGAAATAGAAGTTCTCAAAAATTGTACGGACCATCACTCTTCATTCAGATCCCCAGCAATTCTACTTCAAAAAGTCAGTTAAAACTTCTAGTATTTTTGAGCTTTATAAACCGGCGCGTCTCTTGTGGTCACCCCTTTCACCCCAAACAACTCATACTTATTTTATTCCAGCCACTCTTTTCTCGAATGGATCGACGGCATTTCGTCCTAAGTTCCCTTCTTGTCTGAGACCACACCTAAATTTTCACGGGCACCAAGCTTCAAATCACCCCACAGGTATTATGAAAGCAAGGGAAGCCCGAAATTCACCGAACTTGGGCCAATAGGAGTGGACGAAGCGTTCCACAGGGACGTTCACATACGCTCAGACCGTGATGAACCGACCGATATCCACAAAGAGGATCAACGTAGCTATACTACCGGTCACACACCTCTTATTGCTTCTGAGACTGCCTTCTCAAGCTCTTCCTTGTGCTCTCTCGTCCCTTTTTGCACTCAGCCAAGCAGAAAGTAGCCTTCAAGTGCGTGTACACCGACTGCCTGAGCCTTTTGAGCCAACCACCAGAAATCAGACAGCTGGTCCACGACACTAGCCTTCAGGATCTTGCCCTAAAGAAAACCTAGCTTTACGTCGATATCAGCAGTGATGAGCCGCATGTTCGTGGGTACTCATTTCACCGAACGGACCCCTCCCTTGGACGTATGGAAGGCTGTGCCGTCTTCCTGAGTCAGAAGCTGCCGATGCCGGCTGTCGTAGAGAAATGCACCTTCCCGGGGAAACGCTACACAGTCTGGATCAAACCCCAACCTCGTAGTCGTGACACGCTTCCTTTCGGTGTTATGAACCGTTCGCTATCATTCACTGTACCTGGCGGTGAAGACATTCTTGCCCCCTATGCCGTCTGACTCTCACCCAGCGTTTCTTTCTTATCATCTTTCTTCTTATTACGAGTGACTTCAACGTACCCAACTCAACCCTACAGCTGCTTGGCGTCAGGAGTCTGATTGCGGAGTCTCGAAACCCTTGACAATGTTGGTCCTCGAGAAAGCCTGGACATACCATATCGAACTACTCACTAGGCGACGTCCAGTGCAGATTCCTCTGGTGCCTTATCTGATCATCACAAATGTTGTTCACCTGGTAGATAGAGTGATCATAAAACCACCGCTAGGACATAGAGACCACATAATACTAGCGTCTGACTTTATTTGTTACTGGCTCCAAAATTCTGCAACGAAAATTTCTTTTCGAAATTTCCAGAAAGCAGACTCGAATACACCAAGGGCATTCCTTAATACAGTCAACCTTGGGTTTGACTGAGGGACTTCAAACTACCCATCATTTCAAGACTGCCGCACACGACGCTGGTGAGGTATTCTTTCCTCGAAAACTATGGGGGTTCTCCACTCGTGCACCGCTTCCGCGGAACATATGTCGCCTTCTTCAAGTGCGTTCCAGTCCATTCGCTAAGCAGAAGCCAACGGGCAGGTCGGAGGATCTTGAAGCCTTTCGCTCTATAAGAAATGGGTACACGCGCAAAATCCGTCAACACACCTACTAGTAGCTCGCAAGAGTGAGAATTTTCTTCTCAAGTACATGTGCGGCCAGGGAAAAACTGGGCCCTCAGCACTTTCTCTACGGCTTCCCGACGGGGAAGCCAGGTGGTCGCTGAGATGTTCAGAGAACACTATTCAGCAATATACAATATGGATCCGCCAAACTGGCAAATAGTCCCTCCTCGGAGACACTTCCAATACACATTCATGACAGCCGAAATCTCTGTGCTTGACGTTAAGGATCACTTGTTTGAGACGAATCCTTAGTGTGTTATGGGACCAGGCACGATCCATCCTCGGATCTCCAACAAAGCAGCTCTCAGTTTCGCGGTCCTCCTCCATAATGTGCTTCAACAAACACTTCAGACTTACACTCTTCCGGAGGCATGAAAGGAGACCATCGTCACACCTATATTTAAGGAAGATGACCGTCACTTTTCTGTTAGTTATCTGCCGATCAGCCTTATCAGTAATCCATGCAAAATGATGGAACTTCCGTTAAAACGCGTCGTCCGTAAGAATTATTTTTAAAACAACCCTTTCCGTCCTACTCAGCGTGGCTCTTTTCCCGATCAGCCATGCATAACAAATGTGTTATTCTTCGTGGACAGCCTGAGTGAGGCAGAAGACAATGGACGTATCTCGGATGCTACCTTGTTTGATTTTGCCGAAGCCTTTGACCGTGTCCCACGCGGTCCGCCTACACATAAACTAGCAGCTTCTGGGATCCCAGGAGAGATTCTCCACTGGAACATCTCCTTTCTTGGTAGCAGAACTCTTATAGTGAAAATCGGTTCGGGCTTCTCTCCCTCGCCGGTCTTTGCGGGAGTTCTTCAAGAATGGGTACTTGGACCACTGTTGTTTCTGATATACATCAATGACCTCCCGTGGCTTATTCCTAACAACCCCTCCTTCATGCTGATGATTTTAAAATCTCAAATGCATGTGATCCCAATGCATAGCAAATTGACCCAGACCATATCAAGTGCTGGTCAAGTCGCTGGGGTCGCCATTTAAATGGCGGCAAGCATGCATACATATCGCTCGGAGGAGACTCCGGGAACTTATTAGTGATACACAGCGCACGAAGTGTAGTAGATATCCCGGAGGTTGACTTTAGAAAGGACCTGGGGATTTGGTTGTCGGCTGGCTTATCCTTCTATTGTTAGCATCAGATGGCTGCCAAAAGGGACTTGTGACATTTGGGATGATTTAAAGGGCCTTTATCTACACAGAGAGGCATGCGTTTCAAACACTTTCTCTAGTCTATATAAGACCATTGCTCGAGTATGCTAATCAAGTCTTTTACACAAGTATGAAGTAGGACGTACTTGCCACTGAACGTGTCCAGCGGGTGATCACAAAAATGATCAGTGGTTTGCGGCAGTTCTTCTACGAGACTCACCCTGAAATTCCTTATCTTTATTCAATTAAGCTTTGAAGACCGCGGTTACTTAATTCTCACACACTTCTCAGTTTGCGTAAAACTTGTGCAAAACCCTACACCAGCAGGTGGTAACAGCCGAAGGGGTCACGACGAGAAGCTCTATAGGCTTCGGTCCAGACCTTTCTTAAGCAACAGTCCTTCTGATATAGGGTCATTAGTCACTAGAGCGACCTTCCATCAGAATTCGTCAGCCGCCCTTTCGAGGACCTTTTCAAAGTGTCATCGGATTCCCTCCCACTCCAGTAACCGTTAAATTACCGGTCTAATTTGATCTAGGTGACTTCTGCAACCCTCAAGAGCGGGGCTACACACTGTTTTTAATGACTGCCTTTCAGGTTAACGGATAACCGCTGGACATCGATATGAACAAGCCGACTGAATCGGGATAATTTCGGATTCCAGCTTCGAACCCATGTACGTATCGTTTTAATGGCTAAAATGTGTTGACTCATCACGATTTTATACCGTGGCATTTTGTGTTCGCAGATGTAGCCAAAGGAGGTGTCACCATTTTTTTACTCATGTATATTGAACGAAATTACTGTTGTTCGTGCGGCAACTCTCGGAAGACTGCTTAGAGTGTTGCCTTGCACGTCTGCGGTTCGAGCCCTCTTTGCTGGTCGATCAGCAGCACATTGGAGGGCAATGCGTGGATTTTTCCGACAGCCTACCTGCTGCATCTCTATTCGGACTCAATCAACAGCAAACCTCACAGGCTGTAACAGTGACAGAAAGAGCACGTGACTTGGGAAGAGTGCACGCTATATTGTCAAATTTACCAGCAGTAGCGTCGTCTTTAAGTGTGTGGGCGAATGAGCCGGTGGTCCTTGATGCCGCGACTAATCAGGACGCACCTTGAGTCTAGGCGTGGGTGTGTGGCGCACAGGCACCCTTGTCGGGTGTACAACAGCGCCACTGTATTTTGTCGGTCTCATTTACTGCATGATGTCTCTCGCCGTTGCCACCAGTCTATAAGATCATGTGATTACCAGGACAACCGTATTTACCAGCGGACCCACAATATGGTTTCCGCAGGAAACAGGAGACAACGTGGTAGTTTTCTGCGGGTTGCAAATTCTGTCAGCACGGGCCTATGTGAAACTGGTTGGCCTAGATGCATTACACATTGCTCAAAATAGGTGTGAGCGGAAGATCAGTGAGCAGAACAAACCCGTGCAAAAAATATCCCTAAGAACCCCTGAGAGAGAATTTTTTCATCTAATCAAAAGCGAAGACTAACAAAGAAAAAGCCTCTGGCATTTTCTTCGCGACTGCCTCAGCGGAGGACTTCATCGGACAACCCGCATTAGCGCGAATAACTCGAAATCTGGTTTAAATTTCCTCGGTGTCATTGTCTATTCATATTTTTGCTATCTTGGTGCCCGGTGCATCAAAAAATCATACACGATTACTGCTATTCTTTGTCGAATAGCATAACTCATCGAGTATTGTATTATTCGTTTTCGATATTATGCGTATTGTTCTCTTGACTTATGTTTCCTTTTGGTGCCCAGTGCATCAAAAAACAATTGTATACGATCATTGCTATTCGCTGAGGAATAGCACAAATCACTGTGTATTAGCTTATTTGTCTTTGATAGTATCCGTATTATTTTCTAGCATCGTGTTTCCTTTCCATTAACAACTGTCATATTTACTCACAGACCATAACACAATGACACGCACAAGATCCAGCAGCATCGGTGGATCGGAGGTATCGAGTGCTTGTGGTCGTTCCGGCTGCCGCATGACTGTTCAGAACGGTATGCAATGCCAGACGTGCCTACACTGGTACCACTTTAAGTGTACTGGCCTTAGAGAGGACCAGTGCGTCTTGCTCACTTCTTCAAAAAGGCCATTTATCTGTATGAGCTGTCTCTTCCGAGATAGCTGCACCCCACTGAAGGCCACGTTAGATCCTCTACTCGCCACCCCAAACAAGCAGAAGTCAGGCGCGTGCAAGTGTGGCTACAAGGCGTCCAAAGATGTGAGCGCACAGACAGCCACGGTAGAAAAAACCTTGAATGCTACTCAGAGAACTTTATCTGACATGAAGTCAGAACTGAGCTCGTTGAATGAGTACATTGCCCTGGCCCTTCCAGGCGCTGCAGCTGCTCGCAAGGCAGTGGCTTTGTCCACGGCGCAAATTGAGGAAGTTGCGACAAGCTTGAAGGACAGAGCACTTCGGGAGAAGAGGCTTGTCTTGTGGGGTCGATTTCCGACTACACTCTCTCCAGGGGAACAAGTCAGAACGGTGCTAAACGCTTGTTTCTCTCCAGAGTCTACAAAAATGGTTTCCGCCAGCAGACTTCGCTCCAAAGCTACCAAGAAGTCACTGGGACTCCTTGTGACGTTACCCGCTAAGATTAGCGCGGAGGAAGTACTGGAAAAGATGGTTGATCTAAAGACAAAGCACGTAAACCTCAGGGGAGTCTCTCTAGATCGCTCACTGCAGGAGCGGCAGAAGCGCTCTCAGCTTGCCAGAACAAGGTTATGCATCAAGGCTGACCCCAAACTCCAGGCTAGCGTTAAGGTCCTTATCCCTGATGTCAAGGGGACACCGGTGTCCTCGGACGAACCACCCCAAGCACACACTTCAGAGGCCACTGCCCCCATCTCACTGGAAAGTCAAGCGCCTGTAGATATGCAGGGGGCCGGTAAAACAGATCCCAAAGGTGCTAAGGACCACCAATCTTCTAGACCCCCAATCATCTCACACAAAAAACGGCCGCAAAAAAAATTTTTATTCCTAAACTTTACAGCCCAGTGAGTCTGCTGGGATCCCCTCCTGCGTCAAAAATGGTCCAAAAAAGTGTCATTCCGATGGCTCTCCCCCCGGCTACATCGGGGCCATTTCGTCCTATACTCTCTTCCCATCTACAACTTTATCCAAATTTTCGAGGGTGCAAAACCGCAAATCACCCTCCGAAAGCTCTGAAAGCAAGAGCGGTCCGAACGTCATTGACCTTGGGCCAAGAGAAGCGGACGAAGCGTCCAACAGGGACGCTCACTTATGCCCAGGCTGTGATGAAACGGCCACCACCCCCCAAGAGGGCTCACAGAACTACGCCGCCAGTTGCACAACCCCCCTCACTACTGAGGCTACTTTCCCAAGCTTTCCCTCGTGCACTTCTGTCTCTTTTTGCACCCAGCCAAACGAAGAAGTAGCCTTAAAGTGCGTGTACACCAACTGTCTGAGCCTTCTGAACAAACTACCAGAAATCAGACAGCTGGTCCACGACACTAGCCCTCACATTCTTGCATTAACAGAGACCTGGCTTTCCGCGGATATCAGTGATAATGAACTGCATGTCCCTGGTTACTCTTTATACCGGACGGACTCCTCCCGTGGACGCATGGGAGGCTGCGCCGTTTTCCTAAGCCAGAAGCTCCCAGTGCCAGCTGTCGTAGGGGAATTTACCTTCCCAGAGAAATGCGACACGCTCTGGATTAAACTCCAACTTCGCAAACGTGACACGCTTCTTACCGGTGTTGTGTACCGCTCGCCGTCATGCAGTGCATCCGACGACGAAGCCATCCTTGCTACCTTAGACAGACTCACGTCTGCCCAGCGTTTCTCCCATCTTCTTATTATGGGTGACTTCAACGCACCCAAACTCAACTCTATGGCGGCTTCTCATGAGGACTGTGGCTGCGGGTTCTCGAAGTCCTTGGCAATGTTGATCCATGAGAAAGCCTGGACACAGCATGTCGATCTACCTACAAGGCACCGTCCAGGACAGACACCCTCCTTGCTCGATCTGGTCATTACGAACGAGGCTCACCTGGTAGATAGGGTGGTCATCAAACCGCCGCTAGGGCATAGTGACCATATGCTACTAAACTTTGACTTTATCTGTTACTGGCTCCAAAACGCTGTAACAAAGACTTCATTCCGAAACTTCCAAAACGCAGACTTTAACGCACTAAGGACGTTCTTAAGCACACTCAGCCTCACATCCGACTCAGTGAACTTGAACTACCTTTCCTTTAAAGCTGCCATTCACGAAGCCGATGAGGCATTTGTTCCTCGAAAACTATTGAAGTTCTCCTCTCGTGCACCGCTTCCGCGGAACATACGCCGCCTTCTTGAATTACGTTCTCGTCTATTCTCTAAACAGAAGCTAACGGATAGGCCAGAGGATCTAGAGGCCTTTCGCTCTGTACGAAACAGGTGCAAGCGGGAAATCCGGCAACACACCCAACACGTACAGTCGAAAATCCTACAAATAGCTCACGAGAATAAGAATTTTCTTTTCAAGTATATACGACGCCAGAGAAAAACTAAGCCCTCAGCGCTTTCTCTGCGGCTTCCCGACGGGGAAACCTCCTCCAACCCCCAAGTGGTTGCCGAGATGTTCAGGGAATACTACTCATCAGTCTACAATGTGGATCTGCCAAACTGGCATCCAATTCTCCCGCAGAGGCACTTCCAACAACCCATCCTGACAGCTGACTTTTCTGTGTCTGACGTTCAGGACCTCTTGCTTAAGATCAATCCTTATAGTGCCATGGGACCAGACAAGATCCATCCCCGGATCCTCAAAGAAGCGGCCGTCAGTTTGGCGATGCCTCTCTTCGATCTGTTTAAACAGACACTTCGGACAGGCACTCTTCCGGAGGCATGGAAAGAGGCCAATGTCTCACCTATATTTAAAACAGGCGATCGTCATTCTCCTGCTAGTTATCGACCGATCAGCCTTACCAGCATCCCATGCAAGATAATGGAGCGACTGTTAAAACGCACTATCTTTAAGCATTTCTTCTCAAATAACCTCTTCTCTTCGACCCAGCATGGCTTTCTTCCTGAGCGGTCATGCATAACTAATATGTTAATCTTCATGGATAGCCTAACAGAGGCCAAAGACAATGGTCATATCTCGGACGCTATCTTCTTCGACTTTGCCAAAGCCTTCGACCGTGTCCCACACGGTCCTCTGCTGCACAAACTAGAAGCCTATGGGATTCAAGGAGAAGTTCTCCGCTGGATAACCTCCTTTCTTGGTAACAGGACTTTTAGAGTAAAAACCGGTTCAGGCCTTTCGTCCCCATCCCCAGTCTCTGTGGGGGTCCCTCAAGGATCGGTACTTGGTCCATTGTTGTTTCTTATTTACATCAATGATCTCCCCGATTTGATCTCTAGCAACGCTCTCCTTTATGCCGACGACTTAAAAATCTGGAACGCCTGTGACCCCAGTGCATTGCAGATTGACCTTGATCGTATTAAGTGCTGGTCAGAGGATTGGAGTCTCCCTCTAAACGACAGTAAGTGTGCGCACATGTCACTCGGAGGAGACTCTGGGAACCTATTCGTGATACATGGTGCACAAAGTGTAGTAGGTATCACGAAAGTAGACCTCAAAAAAGACCTAGGGATCTGGCTATCGTCTGGGTTGTCCTTCTCTTATCATCACCAGCTGGCCGCAAAAAGGGGTCTCATGACTCTCGGGATGATCAAACGAACCTTCCCCCGGATTGACAAGCGCGCCTTTCACACGCTTTACAGAGTCTACATAAGACCATTGCTCGAGTATGCCAATCAAGTCGTCTACACCGGTTTGAAGAAGGACATACTCGCCATTGAACGTGTCCAGCGAGTGGCCACCAAAATGGTCACTGGCTTGCGGCATCTATCCTACGAGTCTCGCCTTGAAATTCTCGATCTTTATCCACTTGAGTTTCGTAGACTCCGCGGCGACTTAATTCTTACACATTTTCTCTTTAGCACAGGACTTGTGCAACAATTCTTTACCCTAGTAAGTGATAACAGTCGAAGAGGCCACGACAAGAAGCTCTATAAGCTTCGACCTCGGACCTTCCTAAGACAACAGTTCTTCTCTTATAGGGTTATCAACTACTGGAACGACCTACCACTAGAGATTGTTAGCTGCTCTTCTAAAGACCGTCTCAAAGTGTTATTGGATTCCCACCTACTTAATAAACCGTTAAATTAATAATTTATCCTGTTTTGCTAGATTATTATTTTACTCTGTTCTTGGTACTTTCTGTAACCCCCAAGAGCGGTGCTACACCCCGTTTTCAATGACTGCCTTTCAGGTCAACAGAAAACCGCCGGACATCGAAACGAACAAACTGACTGGATCCGGGTAGATTGGGCCCCCAGCCTCGAACCCGTGTACAAATCGCTGAAATCGCTGAACCTGGTTGTGACCGACTTGCTTGGGGAGTACAATTCGGCAGTTTACAGCCCCGCACCACCAAACCGCCATTCCCTTCAACTGCTCATCCTCACCGAGTTTCCACTGTTGGATTTTGAAGACCTTTCACTAATGGTCAAGTCAAGCACTGCAATGGGTCCTGACAAGATCTGTCTCAGAATCCTCGAAAAAGCAGCTGCTAGTTTCGCGGAACCACATCATAAGCTGTTTGAACACAAACTTCGAACTGGCATTCCCCCTAGTGCGTGGAAATTGGTGGCTATCACATCAGCTACTACTGGGGGTTACCGCCACCGTCTGACCAGATATCAGCCGCTTAGTCTTGCTACCATTCCCTGCAAGATAATGGAGCGCTCATCAAATTGCCTCATCCTCAGTCACTTTTCATCAAACCAACCTTTCCTCCAACCTTGCATATCCTTCTCCCTAACAGGCCATGCTAAAAAATATGCTCATTTTCACGGATAGTATGATGGGGGCTTTGTCTCAGTTGCTGTGTTCTTCCATGTTGCCAAGGCATTTGGTCGTGCTACACGCGGCACCTTCAGACACAAACATCAACCCGATGACGTTTGAAGAGAGGCTGGTCGCCGCACTGCCTCTATTTTGATAACAAATCTTTCAAATTTAAAGCCGGGCCAGACATCTTGTCTCCTTCCACGATTTCTGCCGGTGTTTCTTGAGGGTTATCAGTAGATCTTCTTTTATGTTCAATTTAACTCCCGGCGGTATGCCCAGCAGCGCTGTTTTATGACCCAAAATACTGGGATGCCAGCGAACCCAGTGCACAACAGACTGGTTTAAACGCGGCTAAGAGCCGGTTGGACGATTGAAGCCTCCCACTGAACGACAGTATGCGCGCACACATGTTGCCTACTGAGAACTCTGGCAATGCCTCTGATAGTCGTAGGGCGTTGATCACAATGGACACCAGGAAAATTGGCCTGCAGAAATATCTTGGCATTTTTATACCACCTAGCCCATCTATCGCGTATCCGAACGAGACGGCAGCAAAAAGGGATTCCTCCTCTTGAGGTAATCAGGCGAGCTTTACCCGCATGGACAAAGGGGGCCTCAAACACCTCACGGGGTTTTCATAGAATCCATACTCGACTGCGTTATTTAGGTCGTGTGTGCCGACCGTGAGAAGAACATCCTCGTATCCGAGCGTTTCCACCGTGCGATTAAGAAACTAGCCATGAATCTGAAAATGTAGCATGTGAGCCTCGACTTGAGGTTCTTGGTCTGTATCCACTTAAATTCCGACAAACAGTTGCTAATTGTAATGAATGGTAATGGCCCACGTGAACATGCCAAGCAACTTTGCAAGCGCTGTTCTCGGACTTTTCTTAGGCAAAAATTCTTTTCTCGTAGTCTTATTGACCATTAGAGCAGCTCCCATCCTGAAAATGTTGGTTGCACTCCGCTTATTTTTTCCAAGTGATTTCTGCCCTCTATCCATTCAAGGCGAGCTAGTGATCGTACTTTGTTCAGATTATTGAATATAACTCCCTAGGGCGGTTATACACCATGTTTTAACCTGGGACATACTTTAACCCTCATTGACATGGTTTATCCACCTTATCCTGTTTTGTTTGACATGTGTATTTAACCTGCTGGTCTTTGGGTGAATTGGGTGAATCGAATGATCGAGTATGATTTGTGGCCCCTTTTCTCTGGATTTAGTTTCCAGAGGTTCACCCGTTCGATGGTTTCACTGTGAAAAGATAAGTTGCGCTCGTGTTCACCCCAGTCCTAGCTTTTCCAGTGTGCTTCTGCAGTTCTTCGGGGCTTGCATCTTTGGCAGAATTCCCTTCAGAGAGTTACTGAGCTCTCGCCACACTTTCTAACTTGTTGGGGCTGCTGAAATGGCAAGTGTTTTCTGATGAGTGTTTGCTGATAGCAGAATTTGACTGTCGAGAACTTCGGTAGTGAACTGCGGATCGATTTGGAGCAGGCGGGTGAAAACATGTAGTTACCTGTATGGATCTGGAGGACTGAAGAAAGTGGGGGGTAATGACAAAAGCAGCCTGGTAAATGGATGCATTATGAGGTCGACTATACAGCACTTCTAAGAGTACTCGTGAGAATATATATACAAAAATAAATAAGGGGGGGTGACAGTGCAACAGTGGTAGTCTAATAAAAACCGACAGAAGATGGTCAGCGCGTTGACGTCCAGTTACCTGATATCTCCGTAAACGGATTCATTGACTGCACCAACATAACCTTCGCTGGTGGCTCACACCAGGAAGACGGACGTGAAAGCTGAAATTTTTTCTTGCATTGCAAGTTGCCGCTTCGAATGGCTAGTTTATATCATTGACCCCGAAAGATTAAAGTATCAGCAACTTGGAGGAGGGACCGTTTGATGTGACCGGGCGACTATAGTTCTTTGAATGTAGTTGTAAGGTGGCCCCGTGGCTGGCCGTATGATATGGGTCGACATTTCAAATGTAGTTACACGGAAATCCGACCCTACCCCCTGTGAGTGACTGCCCCTGTGTAATCTTCGTCTACTCTTCATGACCATTAGTTGGGCTTTGGCTTTGTGGTAATTTGATAATTATGCGGGCAGCTCATTGTCTTTTATTATAGTTCGACTCTGCTATGTGCAAAACCTTTTTGTAGCTCGGCTCCTTCCTGTTGTTTTTCAAACCCGTTAACTGTTTGGAAGAACCACAGTGGGTACGAATGTTATGTTGTGTGATTGTATTCAATCCCAAGTTTGTTTGGCGCTAAATATTAATCCAATTTGCACAACTGACCTGTCGATAGAAACTGTCAAATTTTTCTCCTTACTCACTCTGACGATTTGCTCAGTAGTACCGTCACTTTTTGGTCCAAGTTCTTTTTCTGGGTCATTGTTAGTCACCGTGCACCGCTCACATTCTTTGTGGTGGCTAGTACTTCCTGGGGGGAATTGCTTCAATATTGTCATTCATTGTCAGTATACAACGGTGTCCACACCTTCCATCCTGTTGTTAACCCGTCGTTGGGCAAAGTCATGTATAACGATATCGTTTTTCAAGCACGAAGCACTTCTTGATGGTGACCCCCAAAGATAGCCAAACGCGCAGAAAACGTGAGTAGAACGGGCTATTGGGACTTTCCAGGTACTCTGGCTAACACAGAGAATCGGCTGCGAGACTTTTTGGCTAAGGCGGATGCACTAATGCTCTGCCTGAGTTTGGACGTAGCTGCTGTGCTTAAGTCCCGCTCAGAGGTGATCGCGGACAACGTGGTGTCCCACAGCGGAATTTTCTAGAGGAATAATGCAGAACATGCCTGATGGGGTTTTATCATACCTCACGAAAATGGGTTACTCGTTGTCACTTGGGGCGCAGCACCCAGATCCGTTGCAGGTCATCCGTATCCTGAATGAATCTCAGAGCCCACCATACCCTCACGTCATTTGCGTGCGTGAAACCGCAAGAACGAGTACCGACTGCCACGAAGTCGTTTGCAGAGACGTGAGGTAGCAGTGGGTCTAGTGTGGAGCCCTGTGAGACCCCAATAGGTGCGCAAAACGGCGTCAATCAGTTCTCCATTGACTTGTACTGTACGTCACTTTTGTCATAGCCATTATCATGACCGTATTTGCCTCCACTTTCACCAAAATGGCAGATTCTGTGAGAATATGATTATTTGACATGTCGAAAGTCGTAGAGAATTTCAGGAATGCAGCGTCCTTTGGAAGAAGCTCATCCGCAGCCCCCGCAAAAGGAGCCACTCGCAATCAGCAGTTTGGCGATGCAGGTGATCACTTTTCAAGCCATAATGTTTCGGTGTTAGGTGTTTCCAAGGTTAGTCGCTCAGGATGATCACAATAACTTTGTGTCGTTTGGTAATAGGGTTACCTGGCGGTAGTTACTGGTATTAATAAGAACACCGTCTCCGTATATGGTTGAGATAGCGTCCTATTTTTCCTGGATTCAGAACTTGGACGGTGGAATATTGATTTCCAAGCAGATGGGCTAGCGGTTTCTCTGGGACACTTGTGCCCCCCTACAGCGGTGACAGCGGTATTCCATACGGACACGTTGACTCATTTGCTTTTGGGCTGAGCAACTTGCTTCGCACGTTAATATTACTAGAGGCTTCACCTCAACAGTTGTACAACACCCAGTCCTCAGATACATGGATTTTTCCTGCAGGTTGATGTTAAATAGCTGAACAGTCTGAGCGCTCGAAACAACTGCATTTACAAAGTTGCGTATAGAGAACCCAATGGGACCCACAGAACTTGATACAACAGATTTAATAACAATAATAATAGTATATTTCTCGATGCATTCGTGAGAAACACGCTTAGGAGAGCGTGCTCAACGTACATGTTTTAAGCATCTACACATCCGAACACCAAAATTGTAAATTGTACAATGAGTCAATTATGTGAGTAGAGCAACAAAACGGACATCCTCAGTAAAAACGGACATTGTTTGAGGGAAAAATTCAATTTTAGGGAGAAAATTTTGAGATACATACTTCCGAGGCGATTGCACCCGGGATATACAAAATTCGATAAACTAGTTGATATGTTATATCAATTGGGACTTCACAGTGTGATCGTTTTAACATGCAGGCCAGCCGACTCTACTTTGAATGCCCGTGACTTCGCGGACCAACCTACGGGCATCATGGACGCACCAGGGAGCAGCGCTTTTCCAGAGTAGGGGCTCGAAGAGCAGTTCTGAAAAGGGAAACGATACGAACAAATGTGAGCCAAGGGCCCAGTAATCCATGCACACAACTTACACAAACGCGAACCGAAACGGAGCCAACAACACAGCAGCACGCCTGTAACACAACTCAAATTCGATTCGTGCGTGCTTGCTCGTTCTGGCTGCTCATTACAATCACTGGCTTAGTGCTTAATATCCTGCCACAAAGGAGGTGCCTGGAAAATGGTGGGTACGTGCTGGCGAGGACTTTGATAATTATTCCATGTAGATGATTCGGAGAAAATGTGCATGAAATTGTGTAATGTTTGGGGGGAGGTGAGAGGTTGTTGTCCTCTCGACCGGACGTAATTCGTTGCTCAAATTCCGAAGAATTTTGAGGATCACGCGATATGCTCAACTATTGCGGGATTTTGAGTGTCCAGACGGGGTGGAATGTTTTCTCGCGTGTGATACATCAGTAAAACCAAGAATGGGAAGCAAACTCACGTGATAAGCGCGAGAACATAAAAATGACTATGTGAGCTGTGACGAACAATGTAACATGTGATATTCTGGCATAACCTTTTATGTGACGTTAATAACATTGTGGTAACTGATGAAATATATACCATATGCGAACATCTGTTATCAAATGACGCGTGGAGCGATCGACTATCAGTTTTCCGTAGTATACGATTGCTGCCGAAATTAAATGTCGATTATCTTTGTACGGCCGGGATATAGAACGAGAAGAATGTTCGACAATACCGAGAGGTTCCGGGTGGTCTATCACTGGAAGAAGAAGGAAGAGTTGCGACTCAAGGTATTCTGCAGTCATGAGACGACTAAGTGTGCCTTGTGATTGAAGAAATTCTCGAAGCGATAAAAAAATAACTGCTTTCAAACGCATTGATACTATTAGGGGCCATAACTCAGGATGGCTGAACATTTGTCGCGGACCCCTTGCCATTTTCGGGGAGAGGAGAGAGTCCCGCAGAGATCCCTTTTCCTGAGTGAAACTCTTGAACATTGGTTTCATCCGCAGTGTGTGACGAGTCGCATGATAGAAGTAAAGCAGGACAATCACAGCAGTCGAATTGGGATTGTTGGTCGGAAACTTTTCCCAGTGTACGCCTAGTGGACTAGATTCGTTTACCGATCACCAAGTGATGATGCAAAGATACTTGTGTATCGTGTTGTAATCGGCCTTCCGAAGGTTACGGCGTGTCACAGTTTCAAGGTGGGCTATAGTGACACCACAGTTGAGGTGAAAGGTGATCGTCTTGTGACGACTCGTGCCAAGGAGAGCGCCAACTCTGACCGGCTCAACGTTTTGGCTGTGCATAAATGTAATTGCAAAACGCGGTTTATCGTGGTGATTTTGGGTTACTTGAATTCTGGTTAACCCCGTATAAAAAACTTGTTACTGGCACGCGTGACATGTTGGCAACCAAAGATTACCGTGGACACCACTCGGAAGCGTCTGTTAGCTGCAAAAACAGACGTCACTTTATGCCATCTCCGAACGTCCCAAGACCGGTATCAGGTGTAACGTGGCATCGTTTAAGTCCAAGGCAATATGGTCCATTTCCAGACATGTAACATGCAGAGTTAACACTTCACTCCAACTTGCTTTGACCGGAAATATGTCCAACAGCGCTAGTAATTCCGGACATCAGGTGGTTCGAGCTACGCCTAATCTACTGGTAACATCCGTCGACAGGTTAGGTTCAGAGTAGTCACACTCGTAATGCAGCAAGCGTTTAAATAAATTCTGATCCTACTGAGTAAGTGACATGGATCCGGAAAGGAAAGAAGGTCGTGAAAGTGGGCGTCATGTTAGCGAGGCACTCAGGCAAAGAATAATTGTTAAAAACTATTAAGAAAAAGATATCAACTAAACTTGAAATGGAATCTGCTAAATGTACAGGTCACGAGATTAATGGTTCGCCTTGAGATAACTACGTGCAACAGTCTCTAAGTGACGGAGCGACGAGGCCTAAATGAAATCAAGGTACACATAACCGAACGTGCAGAAATGGGAAGTAAGGATGTACAAACTGCCCGGGAGCAAGCTCCAACAAGCATGCAATATCAAACTTCAGTAATACATCAAGATTGACGTTCGTAGAAGGATTGATTTTTCGCGCGCAATTCGAACGTCCTTGTGGGTGCTTGCAGAGGTGGTTCGCAAACACTACCAAGATTTCGGGTATAAGAAAATGATAGACAATTTTGATGAGAATAGTTGAAGACAGGGAGCGTGGTGATGTATCTGTGATCGAGCCCAATCCGCTACATGCCTCGCATGCCTTACAACGGTGGTGAGAACTAGTGACTCAGTAAAAGCGCATAGCGTATTGTCGCATTTACAAGCATTCGGGTCGTTTTAAATTGCATGGTCAAGTGAGCCGTTGGTTGTTGGAGCCGCGACCAATCAGAACACAATTCGAGCCTTGGCACCTGTGTAGAGCACACAAACGGCCTTGACGCGTGTACAACAAGTGGTAACCGTCTTTCCGTGAAATATACAGCAATCGTGAAGCATTCAAAACATGCAACTAGGCTAAAAGCGACAACTGTAACGATTTTTTAAGGCAACTCCACAGCTAAAGAAAGGACTGTAAGCTTTGGACTAAAGGAAGATTGTTGAGTGTATGCTGGATCGTGAGATTGACTCGTAGTTTGACTCACCTGAAGCTAAAATTTAAGGTATTGTATGGGAAAAAAGTATGGGGATCATTCGGCGGGTACTTACGTCACACATCAACAGGTTACGAATGACGGAGCACTGCCTTGTTGCATAGTAAGGATGGAATGAATATTTAGTAATCGTCAGTTTTTGCGTGCCTACGATGATTGTCGAAATCTGAGGGTAATGTTACTGCTTCGTTCGGGTTGAAGTTTTCTAAGCAAAGCAGTTACATCGTCAAAGTGCTATAATAAGGGTTGCAGGCAAGCTCAACATTCCACTTGCGCATTTTGAAAGCATTTACTACTTGAAGATCTGTCCTGTCGGCATGGTTTTCACTGCCTCATGTGGTTTCTAGATTGGAGAGGTCGTCCTGCGTTCTCACCCGCCAGCTCCAAGAGGTGTTCGGCCGAAAATCATAGTAACCAGCGCACCTTCGAAATCAGGTAATCACGCAAAAAATATTTGTGATTAGCATCAGCCCCAAGCTTTCCTTCATCAAAACCACGAAAGAAGGTGCAGTACCTTCAATATCTATCTGGTATCCTGCCACAAGACGTTTTTGGAAGACGTTTCTATTTGCAGACAAATATAATTTTTTCTTCCACTTCCTAGTCAAACGTGGCGGGTGCTCTTTTGGTGCGATCAAACACTAGATATCTCTTAATTTCTTGGGGACCAACGACATCTACTTGTTGATAAGTTGTTGCGATCGAATGCAAACATTGGCCGATTAACGTCACTCCTTGGTTTATGTAAAATAGTCACTGCTCAGCATAGTAAAATGAAACTTGGCCAAGTTTCGTCCTGTATATTCTGTAGACTGACTGTCGACTCATACTGGTAATGTTTGGTGTAATATTTCAAGTGGTATGCCTAGATCTTGTGTCTCCTGTTTTTATTGAGTGTTATTTCTGACGATTTTGACTGTTTACCTCACCCTGAGTAGCGCACTATGCAGCTATTGATTGCAGGTTTTGTTTGAATTTTTCTGTACAAAGCTTTCTCTCCTCTCGCACCAGCTATATGCTGAATCTCAAACAAGTAAGTTGCACACGCATACGGTTACCACACACTACGCACTCCCCTTATTCGTAGCCCAACATGCACACTTTTACACAAACGTAACTGGCAAGCCGCCACCTTCAAAGGTGGTGCCCATGCACTTACTGCAACCACCAGCTTCAACCGTTGGCCCATGACTATACCCATTAAGAACCTCTCATGGAAGACAGTCACCGGAACGTTTTTACAACACTGTGTTGGCATTTTTGGTGCACCATCCACAGGCATCACCAATGAAAGCATCAGGTTGAAGTCTTCTCTTTTCGCGATTATCTAGTTGTTTCCGCCTTTGGACTAGGAAGAATCACTCGTGTACCATTGGGTTGCCAGAACGTTTTCACGGGAAATTTTAAGCGCCGGTGACCGCCAAGGTTGATTTGGCAAAATGCAGTGCATCTGTTGTTCATTTTCCTCAGTATCCGATATGCTGCTGAGAACAACACCAGTTATACCAGACGTATTAGTTTGGGGTGTCAACTTACACTTTCCTGGTAAATTAATCTAGGCCCCGAAATACACACACAATACATGTTGAAAGTCTACGAGAGCATCTTTTCAATATGTGGTTCACAATAGCTCGTCAACATTGACGCTGAGAGGAAAGGTCTTCAGATTTTTCACTTTGCGCGTGTACCGAGATGCTGTCGAGAAACAACTAGAATCAAGGTGCCACAGTATCTTCAGCTGACTATGTGTGACGAGACGCTTTCATTACTGCACGATGAAGTATCTGCGTTCGCCGACCGACTGAAACCGGATTACACAGTAGAAAAGGCTCAATGTCTTGTCCGATACTGACAAGCAGACAATCCCCATCTGTCGTAGTACCACACACAACAAACACAGACCTCAGGTATCACTAAACAACACTGAATGACGTGCGCTGGCCGAAGCATTTGTCGGACTATGATGAGTGGTGTCATCATGTATAGTCTGATATTTTTCACCATCATATCGTCATGGCTTTCATCTACGCACGTTGTCGTAGAGGAGCACATTAGTGCCTACACTAAGGTGTTATGTTTCATGATTTACTTTTCCCTGTGCTTCTCTGCACCATTTTATCAAACTCACCTATCCATTTGCTTGTTGTCTCACAGAACATTTTGGAACTTATCATGAGACCTCGACAATAAGCGGGATTTCAAACGCTTGTAATGCCTAGAGTTCATAATTGCATTTTGCAACTCTTTTGGGTATTTTTGTACATGCCGTTTCATTACCTTCACCTGTACCGTTGTTCGAAAGCATCATCATAATTATTTTTTCGAATTTGGTTGTCTTGATGATAAAAAACGGAATTTACCGCTCGCCGTCTCTGTCTCCTTCGTTTGCGTGGTTATTTGGGCCGGTGAATGAATCGCAGGGCAAAACGTTTTTTCAGCTCCGCGTGTTTGTTGACTTATCGGCGCCGAACATTCGTCATTCCACGACGTGTATGAAATTATCTATCAGTCGTCATCCAGGCCTACCCCTTGGCGCTGTCTTTCTCTCGGGCGGTGGCCTATCCAATTCCACGAATATAGACTTTTCACTGACCCATCCTCAATCTTTGAATACGTCTTCCTTTTTACTTATACGACTAACTTTTGTACACACCCGTTAGCGTTACATCTTCTTTCAGTGTTACCATATGTTGATTGTTTCATATCAGTTGATTGATTAAGCTACTAACATCTATCACTGTGTCCTGATTTCCTTTTGGATTGTTGGTTTATAACTCGGATGCAATGCAATATAAGCTAGCTCCGTATTTTTACCGACATTCTGACACTCAACGATCTGTTTTCTTGGTTACCTATGGTCTTCTTCAAACGACTTTATCCATTTCTACCCACTGGCGCACTGTCCCACAGGGACGACTGCATATGCTCTGGCTGTGATGAAACGGCCGCCACCCCCAGGAGGGTCCACAACGGTATACTTTCAGATACACACTATCCCTCGCTACTGAGACTGCTTTCTTAAGTAGTTCCTCGTACATTACTATCTTTTTACACTCAGGCAAACGAAGAAGTAGCCCTCAATTGCGTGTACACCAACTTTCTGAGCCTTCTGAACAAACTAACAGAAACCAGACAGCTGGTCGACGACACTAGCCTTCACATTCTTGCGTTAGCAGAGACCTGGCTCTCCGCTGGCATCAGTGATAACGAGCTGCATTTCCCTGGTTAATCTTTGTACCGGACGGACTCCTCTCGTAGACACATGAGAGACTGCGCCGTTTTCCTAAGCCAGAAGCTCCCAGTGCCAGCTGTCGTAGGGGAAGTCACCTTCCCAGAGAAATGCGACACGCTCTTGATCAAACTCAACCCTCGTCGACGTGACACACTCCTTGCCGGTGTTATGTACAGTTCGCCGTCCTGCAGTGCACCCGACGACGAGGCCTCCTTTACTATCCTAGAAAGACTCACGTCTACCTAGCTTTTCCCTGATCCTCTTATTATGGGTGAATTTAACGCACCCAAACTCAACTCTGCGGCGTATTCTCATATGGACTGTGGCTGAAGGTTCTCGAAACCCTTGGCAATGGTGATCCATGAGAAAGCCTGGACACACCGTGCCGATCTAACTACAAGGCACCGTCCAGGACAGAGTACCTCTATTGAATAATTCGCTAACGGTCCAAGCTCACACCGGGTTACGCGTAATCTGCCGATCCAGTAAATGCCTCTCAATATTCAAGGACAGAGGTAATATATCCTCAAAACGGTTAACGAGAATGCGCTCGTATTAGCTGGATTTGATACAGTACTAATTGAATCAATGTACAAGAAAATTGAGCCTCTCACCTCGATTGTGGAAATCCTCAGAAATCGAAGAAAGAAAGTGCCCGCACAACAACTCGACAACCAGGCACCGATCAGCAGTGGTGGACAATAAAACGGGTTGAGGTTGCTCAAACAAATGATCATTGGTAGGGTCACAGCAAAACGACCGTTCTTGCATCGAGAAACGACGGGAATCATGAGTTACCCAAGGAAAAATACGGAAGACAAAATATCCAATTTTGGTATTTGGAAGTTTACAGGGCTCGGACTAAACAAGGGTAAGGGGAACGATGAAAGTAGGTGGTGTAAGAACAAGGATGAGTAAGGTGTTTCATTCAGGGAAGACAGTAAAGCGTATGACCACCTTTCAAAATCAAACAAAGCTCAGCAATCTCGGAATAACGCAACAAACCTTGACAAAACTAACACCCTGCTTGTTCTACCTGGTCAATACGAACGAGGCTCACCTGGTAGATAGGGTGGTATCAAACCACCGCATGCTACTAACCTTTGACTTTAACTGTTACTGGCTCCAAAACGCTGTAACAAAGACTTCTCCCCTAAACTTCCAGAAAGCATACTTTAACGCACTATGGACGTTCTTAAGCACTCTCAGCCTTACATCTGTCTCAGTGAACTTGAACCATCTTCCCTTCAAAGTTGCCATTCGCGAAGCCGATGAGGCATTCGTTCCTGAAAAACTATGGAAGTTCTTCCCTCGTGCACCACTTCCGCGCAACATACGCCGCCTTCTTAAAGCACGTTCACGTCTATTCTCTAAGCAGAAGCTAACGGGTAGGCCAGTGGATCTAGTGGCATTTCGCTCTGTACGAAACAGTTGCAAGCGGTAAATCCGGCGACACACCCAACAGGAACAGTCAAAAATCCTACAGGTAGCTCAGGAGAATTTGAATTACCTTTTCAAGTGTATGGGCCGCCAGAGAAAAACTAAACCCTCAGCGCTTTCCCCGCGGTTTCCCGACGAAGAAACCTCCTCCAACCCCCAAGTGGTTGCCGAGGTGTTCAGGGACTACTACCCAGCAGTCTACAATGCGGATATGCCGAACTGGCATCAAATCCTCCCAGGAAGACACTTCCAATACCCCCTCTTGACAGCTGATTTTTCTGTGTCTGACGTTCAGGACCTCCTGCTTATGATCAATCCTTATAAGGCCAGGGGACCAGACGCGATCCATCCTCGGCTACTCAAAGAAGCGGCCCTCGGTTTGACTGTACCTCTCTTTAACATGTCTAAACAGACGGATTCAATTTTCTTCGACTTTGCCAAAGCCTTCGACCATGTTCTAGTCGGTCCTCTGGTACATGAGCTAGAAGCTCATGGGATCCAGGATGAGGTTCTCCGCCGGATAACTTCCTTCCTAGTTATCAGGACTTCCAGAATAAAAACGGGTTCGGGCCTTTTGTCTCCATCCCCAGTCTCTGTGGGTGTCCCTCAAGGATCGGTACTCGGTCCATTGTTGTTTCTGGTCTAAATCAATAATCTCCCCGAGCTGATCTCTAGCAACACCCTCCTTTATGCTGACGACTCGAAAAGCTGGTGTGCGTGTGACTCCAGTGAACTGCAGACTGACCCTGACCGTATTAAGTGCTGGTCAGATGGCTGGAATCTCCCTTTAAACGACAGCAAGTGTGCGTACATGTCACTCGGAGGAGACTCCGGAAACCCATTCGTGATACACGGTGCACAGAGGGCAACAGATACCGCGGAAGTTGACCTCAAAAAGACCTGGGGATTTGGCTGTCGTCTGATTTATCCTTTTCTCACCACCACCACCGGCTGGTCGCCAAAAGGGGTTTTTAATGACTCTTGGAGTGATAAAAAGCCTTCCATCACATGGACAAGCACGCCTTTCACACGCTTTACGGAGTTCACATAAGACGACTACTCGAGTGTGCCAATCAAGTCGTCTACACCGGTTTGAAGAAGTACATACTCGCTAGTGAACTGTAGTGCTAATTTCATGAATTCGTGCACTCAAGCTTTCCCCAACCTTGTGCTACGGTGAATCGGAAGTCGCAGGGAGAAATCGATGAATCTGCAAACAAACTTTTTTTTATTGATTTACTCACCGTTCACAACAGACTTCAGCGTAACAGTTAATGGATGCTAGGGAGCTGGGCGTGAGAGCACTCTGAGTACAACCGCACGGCAGCCGCCAGAGTGGAAGAGTGCATTGACGGAAAATTCCGGTCGACCTTCAGAATTCAAACAAGCGTAAGACTGGTTAAGCGGCGTTCCTAACGGTAATAGCTCAACATTGTTATCGTAGTGAATGTAACTTACAGCAGTAGAGATGATGCGGATTCATTACACAGCTGAGAGCATAACCGCGATACTTATGCCGGCCCACTAACTTTGATGCTAGTGGTTTGTAGTAATTATACATTCACAAGGTAATGTGAACCGGTGCGGTGGTACTGGCAAGGCAACTCTCACGTCGCGTGGAGTTTAAAATTTTGTAGACGACGACAGTACAGAACGTGTCCAGCGAGTGGTCACTGGCTTACGGCATCTCTTCTATGAGCTTCGTCTCGAAACTATTTATCTTTATCCACTTGAGTTTCAAAGACTCCGAGGCGAAATAATTCTCACACACTTTCTCTTTAGCACAGGACTGATTCAACAATTTTTTACCCTAGCTTGTGATAGTAGTCGAAGGCGCCACAACAAGAAGTTCTACAAGCTTCGACCTCGGACCTTCCCAAGACAACAGTTATTTTCTTATAGAGTTATCATCTACTAGAACGACCTTCCGCTAGAGATTGCTAGCTGCTATTCCAAGGACCACCTCGAAGTGTTATTGGATTATCACCTGCCTAATAAACCGTTAGATTAGCAATTTCTTCAGTTCTGTTAGATTATTTTACTCTGTTCTTGGTACTTTCTGTAACCCCCAAGAGCGGTGCTACACCCTATTTTTAGTGACGACCTTTCAGGTCAACAGAGAACCGTCGGACATCGGAACGAACAAACTGACTGGATCCGGGTGGATTGGGCCCTCAGCCTCGAACCCGTGTACGAATCGTTGAATCACCGAATTTCTTTTAATATGTGGTGGCCCTTTCCACGCAGCTAGTCTGAACCGTTCCAGTTTTGCTAGTGCACATTTTGCTTCATTCGTGCACAAACTCCCTCAGCTTTTTGTCATCCCCATCATTTTCTAGTGCTATCACACCTTTGATGGGGGCGTCACCTTGTTGACTGAACCATCGACTCGTGGCTTTCAAGGTCAATCCGCTGTGCTCTTTTTCAAGGTTCTTACGAGTATTCCCGCGTGCATATAAAACGTCGTGACTTCACATAGGTGTTGACACGCGATTATGGATTGGAAAAAATACAGGGACTCCGGGGAACTGTCTGACTTCACCGTTTATGTTGGAAAAGATCGTTTCAAACTCCATAAATTTCCCCTATATACCAGGTCGGAATATTTTAAAGAGATCGCTCCAAGCAATCCTGTTTGCGAACTAACTGATTTTCCCGGAGGCGGTAGCGTATTTTCTCTAGTTGCTGACTTCTTTTATGGGAAAGCAATCCAAATTAACGCAACAAATGTGGTTTATTTAAGTGCTGGTGCCGAAACTCTGCGTATGAGTGGGAAAGAAAATTTATGTGAACTTACGAAGCATCATTTAAAGGATCTATTTTCTGGTGCCAAACTCCGGAAACAATTTGCATCTATCATTTCCGTTCTCTCCGCAGCTAGTACTTTGAAGGAACCTTTGTCAACGAGAATTTATGAAGATGGTATACAGATCTTGCGGTCTTATTGGCTGTCTACTGAAGAGTCACATAATGGATCATCGAGTTTATGTGAGCAACCTACGAAGTCACCAACATTATCTGCGGGTGGAAAAGATAGCCAGCTTATTTCTGACTACCTGGCTTACTTACCTTTGCCGTTAATTTTGCTGTTCGTCAAAGATGCAGGATTTGAAGAACCCAATTGTTCTCATACTTATGATCTAATTAATAAATATCTCGGGCGCATACTGGACAACATAGCTGGCACAAAGAGTCCAGCTGATGCGGCTGTCGACACTGTGACATTAAAATCTAAGGAGATCAAAGGTTAGCTATTTTTGATTAGTACAACTATGATATATAACTAGACGGACAAAATGCCACTGAAGCCAGGTTTGCGACTGTGAAAAGTTGCCAACAGGCAAGTTTAATTCCAACAAGTGACCTGAAAGAGCTCAACACTATATGTTCCAACAACCCCATTTTACGTGAAGAATTAAAAAGACCTATCGAACCATTTGATGCCCTATTTGACATTATCCCTGAAGAAAATGCTTTGTCTGAGTACGTCAATGCAGAATGGATAAAACAGGTATGCCACGTTTTCTCTCAAAAACCCACTTTTGTTTGCTCGTGTCGTCTGTTTAGAACACGTTACATTGAATTTGACTTATTTACATCATTGAATAGGCGCAATGCAGTTAACTGGAGTCGTCAAGTGTTGTACGCTGAATATGTGTTAGGATGTTATATACATCTTGGGGAACACTACAAGCAACCACCTTTTGGTTAAATAACCAAAATTAAAGCAGCTAGAGTAATGCCGTACTTTTCGAAACCGTCCACAGTAGACAGTAGGCTGTCCAGTTTTGCAATGCGTATCCATGAACATTTATACGACTGCTCAAGACAGTTTCCATAGGAGCCTTTAACGGGTTCAGATGAACCACAATAAACGACTGGCGACCACTGTTTAAGTAGGAGTTTTTGAAAATACCGATATTCCTAAACTTTCGCTTCAATACTATTTGCAACCAAGTTCATTATTACATGTAGACACAAGTCATGTTTATTAGGCTTGCTTTTATAAACCACCAGGTACTTTTATTCACACTGGCCTTGTTCCTTGATGATTATACCTTACTTTAGTCCAAATAACTTTTCGAGGGTACTAAAACGCGTTTGCTGGCTTCTTTTGGACACCAATCTTCAGGATTGGTTTGAAAAACGATCAGGGTTCCGTGGACGAATCGTATGACATTCTTGAAGCCATTCAAACTACTAAATCTTATTCCACCTTTTACTTCTCTTCCAGGCAGTTGTATTGATTGAAAACAATCAAACGCCTCCCAGATGTCGTTCAAAGATCCTACAATTGGCACATAAAATGCTGGGAAAATTAGGTGAATTGGATCTCAGTGCATTCTCTTCTGCAACAATGCGGGACATAGTGTCAATTTTTGATTCCTCAATGAACCATGCCAACCAAGTGGGTTCCTTGAATGCATCGCGTAGAACATCAAAACGACTGAGCGGCACAGACCTACCTTTTGACGCAAATGAAGACGGCATTTCTACTGCTCGACGATTGAGTGAGCGAAGAGGAAGTGGGGCAGTAAGCGGTGAAATTAGCGAACAAACGTCTCAAGTGGAGCCGATTAAACTACCGAAAGAAGTGACGAAATCTATGGTTAATTACTTGGGGAAAAAAGCTGATGAGAAGAGGTTAACTGTGACCGAATTTTTTGACCTAATTCGAAAGCTCAACTTCAAAGATAATGACACTGAGTCTCCAGATAAGATAGTGCAAATACTAAAAACATTACAACAATCAGGTAAGCGCTTGCTCATAAAGGATTATTCTGACCAAACAATGAGGAAGTATAGCTTATACATTGGTTGCTGGTTTTCTAATATTTAGCATTGTGCTGACTGCTGCTAGGACTTAAGGCTCAGGTTACGTTCCCTTTTTTGTGTTTTCAACCGCACGACATGGAAAAATGGTAATTTAATCACTTTTAAGTGGTATTCCTCTTCCGAAGCCCAAAGGAAACAAAAAGCGCGTCACAGTCCTTTTGTTCAGAGTCAGAGTTATCATATTGCTTAACTAACGATTTTATTTTGATAAGCCTAAAGGGTTTTCGAGTTACATGTATTTAACCACGCACAATAAAATCAGGAGTATTATTTAATAGGCCGATTCCTAACCTCTTATTTGTTTTAGTAGTAAACACTGTAGAATAATGTTCACGTAAGTTAAGTAAGCCTATATAAGCTTTTAAGCCACGAATGTCCCTTAGCCCAATGTTTCTCTCCATATTGCTTATCTGTTTTCATTGTCTTGCTCATCAACCTCACAATGGTGTTGCGCCTGATCAGAAGGTACCTTGGCTCGGGTCAACCCTGACCTCAACAGTAACATGAAATGCCTTAAAAAACATTGTCGCCAAGTTTCATAAATAACAAAGTCAGACTAAGCAGAAGAACTGAAAATGGTATAAATGCATGTGTCCTTGACTGCAGCATACCGCTGTTTTGGGCGGTGTATTTAACCAGCTGGGTGGGCGACACTTAGTGACTTTGCGCATTAAAAATATCAGTCTTCTTACTTCGTGACCACGTTGTTAATTGACCACCACATAATTTCCTCCAACCCCGTGCGTTCTGCCTTGCTATGCTGCTCAAAAAATTGAACTGTTCGCGAGGATGTCGACAGACTTGTTCAATTTGAACCGCGTACATTCTGTTTTCTACGAATTTGCTCATAACAAAGATCAGTAGAGGTAATATACTGAGCAAGACGAAGCCTAGTTACCCGAACACACCTACGATCATCAGTCATTACGGCAGCCTAATGGTTGTAGGAGGGGGGTTCTGTGTAAACAAAAGTGTCCACTGCCCAGAAATGACTGCCGCTCTCATTAGTTAAATGAATTTTCAGGTATGATGTATCTGCATGACTTATTCCACTTCCTGTTAGTAGGTCGCGAGTGAAAACTATCCGGTGGTTATTCGTGGTTTATACGGCAATTTAAACACCCAACTGAGCTGTGGTTATTTTATCAAATAGGTACTTCCATCAAGTCATGTGCACACGGTTTGATCGGAGGTGATAAAAATCTTCGCGATTTTCGAGTGTATGATACTCAGAATTAATTATATTCTAATATTAATTTTGGTATCCGAATCAGGGTAGAAGGCAAAGAGTGTTGGATGTATACACTGGTTTTAGAAAAATCAACGTTGAAACGATTTCTAACAAATTGGAGATACGGTTACCTTCGCGGTAAATAGATGACAAACCCTCATGTATAGCAAAGTGGAATACATCAATACCCTGATTTATCTAAACAAACGCAAATAAGGAGCTGAAGTTTTGGATTGTTTCTCTCAGTGTGACAATACTCAGGCTTTCTGAAAAGCAAATACGTCAAACAAGAAACTTGCGGCTCTTGTGCATAACCTTTACAAAGGTATGACTGTTCGACGGCTTTTCTACTCGACGGTTTTCCCACCAAGCAAACAATGATATTAAGCCGCCGAGGAGGTTTTACTTGAGGATGCCCCTGGCCAACGCCGGTTCATCAAATTTTGTTTGGTAGCAAGGTCATCCTCCTCCTCCTCCTCCTCCTCATCATCATCATCAATGTAGACAGCAATTTATCAGTGGTTCACACTGATGGTTAACTGTCAAGCAACCGTAAAGAAATAAAGCAAACGCTATAAGAAAGTAAAAAGAGGGGAAGGAAAGAGATCTGACTACTGAAAGAATGTATAACGACGTCTATATTCAAACACGTAACACAAAGGTGCCTACATCGTGCAAAAATACAAGTGAACTCCAAGTAAAAGTAAGGTTTAATCAACAAGAAAACTTTTTCACAGCTTCCACTGCTCCGTTTCACTAAATGCACTCACTTCACAGACAAAGTAGACAAACAACGACAAGGTTTACGAAACTGGGCCCGTTCAAGCGCCACGTCAAATAACGTCTCCATCCAGCGACTGTGTGCATCAGGAGGACCCCAGCTCTGGTGAAGAACCCGGTCTACAAGGACCAACCCATTCCTAAACTTCTTTTTTTTACTCCAGGTCATATGTCCACTTCTCACTTTGCGCCAGTCTACCGCAGCGTCAACAAGGACTGCTGGGTGTTACAGACAACTAACTGGCATCCTTGATACACGACATAATCAACTATGTAAATATAAGGATTGCGCAGAAAAATTCGTTTGACAGTTATTGTCAAAGATCTGCTTCCTAGCTTCTTCGTTATCTACTTGCTGGTGCCACTCGATGGAAACGGTTATACGCAGACATCGGCGATCAGTCGTGATCCTCATGTTGAGCGACCAGTTTCACTTCTATAAAATAATACAGCCCTCACTTTTATCTAATAAACGCGATCCCTAAGTTTCAGAGAAATACCTCTCTGTCGCCTTTGATACATCGGATTAGCGAACACCGCCCTGGTCTTAGAGATACGCGCTTCTGTTCCATGCAATACACCTCTACCGCTGACGCCGTTACAGTATCCCAAGTACTGGTCAACACTCTTCATGTCCTCATTCAATAACATTAAATCTGCGTAATCACAGCAACGACGCAGAATCAGAAGCATTCTAAGGTTGTAAATCGCATCCTCAAGCACTTAGCGAAGCACAAAGTAGTGTCTAATATCGTTTGTACCATATAAGAATGGTCAACCAATAGCAGCTTGTCGTCAGTGTAATCAAAATCACTCAATCTGTCACCAGGTCAAAAGCCCATGACGGCATCTTGTTGGTGCTTCAGACAATTCTCTACTATTTCGTCTATCAAAGAATTAAACAAAAATGGTGAAGGTGGCCGGCTTTGATATACGCAGCCACTGATACTGAGACAGCCAGACGGATCACTTTAAACCTTAATCTGAGTTGAAGTGTGGGAGTGAAGCACCAACGGTATGTTCACATGTTTGGTCGGTACACCCTTATGTTGAAGTAGCTCTAAAAGTGCGGATCAATCCATCAAATCGAACGCATCTTTGTAGTCGGCGGCCGTCGGTATATATGACGCTGCTCTTGAGCTTGGTGAATATTAAACGTGTCATCTCTGTGTCCCCGTCCAGTGAGGAGCCCCGTCTCTTCTCCCCTGATGTTTGCTTCTCGAACTGCAGTGAATCGACGAAATATAATGAATGTCAGAACCCTAGAAACGACTGGCATCAAGATGATTCCCCTATGGTTCACTCAGGAGCCTCGAACTCCTTTCTTGAATATGGGAACTATTATCCGATGATCCCGGCACGGAGAGACGGTTTCCGTTTCAGTTGAAACAACTGAATCAAGGTCTTCAATAACGGCCGTCTACCTTCTTTGAAAACTACCGGCGCAAAATCCTCTGAATCAGCAGCCTTATTACGTTTGAGGGCCGAGGCGCATTTGCGGAACTCGGTCTCAGTGAGCGGTGCCAAATTTACCGACCAAGGTGGTGCATTACAAGTTTGTGGTGGCAATACAGTATAAGCAAGTGGTCAGCTAAACTAACTCTCAAAGTGCTCTGCCTCCCGCTCTAACCTTCTTGAATTGAATCAATGTGCCATCTGCTTCGATGAAAGCTTTACTAATAGACGGTCGTCTGGGACCAGTTGCACTAGTAAGCTTGGAGAGTGTGTCGATGTCCCATTAAACAAAACAGTCTCCATTTTTTAAATTTTCTCTCTAACCAATCCTCACGATCAGCCTTAAGGCCACATCTCAGTTTCCTACAAGTATCTCTCCTAGACTTGTTTTATGAATTGTCAGGAGGAATGCCTCGTCTGCCTTCTAACTACTCCAGGGATTTCCTCGAGATTTAATGTTTATTTGACTTACGTTCTCCCCTGCCTCTCTCAACCTGGAGGACTGGTTTTCAGACCTTTACCTAGAAGGGTTTATGCACATGACGTCTATTACATTATTGTCGATTCTATAGTAATAAAATCTGCCAAAATATCTTTGAATGCCTAACGTGACCATAGTTTACAGTACTTTGAAGTTGATGAGGGTAACAGATTGTGACAACTGAGAATTCTGTTTTTGCTCAAACTGACTGAAACATCAGAGCCAGGTTATCGTGATGGTCGACAAAAATGTTCGTGAGTATGCACAGGCTAATTACTTTTGGAAAGTGATAGCATAATGCCTAATAATAATAAACTTCGCCATTTAGGATTATGCAGCTCATAAAAGCATCGGAATTTGCTTGACAGTGGTATCACATTAAATGCTTTTTCAACGTTTCTTTCAATGCTTCTCATATACTATAGTGTTTCTCCTTAACATACCTACTAAGCAGATGGTAGAAACAAAGTTAGTCAGTTTGTGTTACAACTACCAAAGTTAGCTGTAATAAAGATGTTCGGCCTTGGTTGATAACAAGAATATTAATGTGTTTGCTGAAATTACACAAGTGCAGGTGAATACATTTTAAGGGTTGATAAGTATCCAGAGCGTCATGGTTCGGTCCACCTGTGCTCTTCACCGAAATATACAAAGTGATAACTTATCTACTAAGTTCAGTAATTTGTTGCGTATTGAGCATATGTTTTAAGCCCACTTCTTGTACACATCTGTATTCAAAAGTGAAGAGCCAAAGCTCAACACACATACAGTACTTTTGTCATTCCGATGTCTAGTTAATGCAAAGCCAACAGTTTGGAATTTTCACCATTAACAACATCTAGATCGAGGATTATCAGAACAAGAAAAAGCGGAAGTCACAGAACGCATCGACTTGTCAAAATGCTCACTGGAAACATTATCGCAGGTGCTTGAAAGTGATCTGTTACCACCAAAACCCGTGGCTTGTGCAGCAATCAAAGTTTTGGGACAGAGAACGCAACGTATAACGTCACCGGAGTTGGTATATGTATGTTTGTCTGCTAGTTTTCGGTGTCCATTTTACATGGTTAAAAAGTCTTTCTCTCTGCTTGACTCTATGTGAGTTTCAAGCGCTTATTTGGAATCCGCAAAGGAACTGAAGCAAACATAGAGTAATTTATGAAGTTCACGCAAAACTGACGTATCATCTTGATCGTGACGTACATTGTGTCATAAAGGTTTCAGATGCTAATCAAACCGTTTGTTAGAATGAAAATGAGATAAAACAGGTAATTATAGACAACGCCACCATTTTCATAACTAATTCACACAAAAATCTTTGTTGTGATTAGTGTCGTTAGGAGGGAATCATCACACGCTCAGACTGTATAAGGTTATGGACTTTTGCCTACCCGCCCAAACAGAAAGGTTACTACGGATAAGTTTAGATAAGTCATGTGGTCCTCGTTTTATTGGCTGCATAGTTAAGATTACCAGACGATATGAGCTTGACAAGCGTCCCCAACTTTGGACCCCATGTATTATAAGAGCTACCTTGATGACTGCTTGCTTACCGGGCGACAAACTACACATACAACTCGTGTTTGACTGAAAGATTAATTTTTGAGAACTCCGCAGAAACTAAAATTCACCAATCTGATGATCTATGGTTCGACGCATTCTATAGGTGGTTGTCTTATAATCTGCATAACTGGTTGAATCTGGCCCTGGACTTAGTTACTTTTCACTTATCTTTTCTAATTGAGTTAACTAAAAAAAGATTTATACTGGAATGTTGTGACCCAATAAGAGAAACTGCTACATCAGTGCTTTTGAATGCTCTAATCAATCAGTTATAACTATCTTGAAATTTGATGCCTTTGAGAGGTTTCAGTTAAATTAATTTTCGCCCATCCGCAAACAACGTGCAGCCATTTCTCATTTTCATCTTGATGAGTTGGTTACTTACGAAAACAGTGTTAATTGTGTCGTCAGCGCCAAATTTGTTATTACTATTTACTTCCGGTAAGTCCACTGTTTCTCAAACTGCCAAATATTTTGTTCTACGATACTTATATATCGAAGCGCTTCTTAGTTACTGTATAAAATATACAGGCAAGTTTTGCGGATATTCTCAGAGTTAGAGTCAAGACAACACAGTTGTTGGAATCTACAGATATTAAATGTGTTTGTACATTTTTTCACACCTGAACAAAATTCGGGCAGTGTGTGGGATGTTGTGTATTTGAAAAAAGAAACTAACTTAGCCGATTGACATATCCTAAAGCAAGGAAACGACTTAGAATGAAAAACGCGTGCTAAATATTTTGCACCATGTGAAACTGAAACTTCACTCTGTGCATCCGATGCTGCAACACCTAGACTATTTTAATGTCAAATATATCGCGATACATTGTTATAGTTTTCTGCTTTATACTGATTAACTTTCGATGCAGATTAAAATCCATTACTGTTTTAGTTGAATGAAGAATTCTTATATTTCCCTTGCACAAGTCTTATTTGGAAGGATACCGACGTTTAGCAAATAGTGTTGGGGCCATTGTAGTTTATTTTATCCATCGCACTTTTAAAAAGTCAGGTGCATCCAGTCACATACCATTCGAGCTTATGGTATAATGCGTTTTTTTTCACAGCACTAATGTCTGGAAATAAAACCAACGTGATAAAATTGCTTTAGATAATAAAAGTACGCTCAACTGATTGCTGTCACTGGTATGTACTTGAAGGTGATTAATTATTGTATTCGGTCGGAAAGGTAAAACGATGTAAAATCCTGGAGTATTCATGATGGTTTTCAATTTAACTTTGACAATCTATCGCATACATATTTATCGCTTCTGCGGTGTCGACGGCCACTACAAGAAACTTTAGCGTTAGTGACTTTATCAGAGATCAGCAAAATCAAAGCGAAGTCCAAACGTGTATAACATATAATGCTCAGATACGTGTTGATTTCTTTGTCGGCTTGTCTGAACTGACGGTAACTACAATGCTGTCAAACTTCACTTAAGAAGAATCCAAAAGACCTAGGAACCTTGCAAGTTTTTCGGGGATTGCAGTTAACATTCGTCATATCAAGAACATTTATTCCGGGTAACTTCATGGTTTTACTGTTTTTCCCGAATTATAGCCTTTCAGAAATATCACTGTTACCTTACTCTCAGTTCGTACAACTGCCAGCGCTTCGTGGATTGGTCCGCACTTTCCAGCATTTCAATACAAACAAACGAAATCTCCTGTACATTCACCACTAGTAATGTGGTACTGATCATCTGAATGACACTAAACTAATCCTGCCAGTGTGCCACCGATATGCTTTCACTGTCTGTAACTCTCAGGGTAGAAGACAAATCGTTCGTCAAAGGGTCATGTGATCCAAAGGTTATTTTGATCACGAGAAGCATGTTCGTTACATGCAGGATGGCTTTGTAACACTGGATGCCTATATGTTCCAGCCGTCTCTCAGTGAACGATATGGATGTGTCCTGGATGTATTGGATGCATTCAGTTCTTCTGGATATTTATTCCTCCAGGTAGCTAGAGTCAGAAGGACAGTGGGTTACACTAAAAATGCGTGTTTCCCCCCCGTTGCATTCTCTAACCACCATATTCCACGCATACAACCGCAAGGGAAGTTCACTACAGGAAGAATTAGTACAATTAGCAATGTTTTCTAGCGTTCTTAATGGGAATAAAACAGCCTTTCCAAAATGTGCGTACACGATAACTGAGGAACAGTGGAATAGTATGGAAGACTACGTGCAGTCATTCATCATCAGTACACAGGTAAAGATGAGGCTCTGGGATTCAGATCATAATTCACGGCATTGTCAACTCATGAAAAACTGTAGTCACATGAAGTGGCTAACCAATGCTGTGCGAGAAGTCCAAAAAATGGCATTAATGGTAGACTCTAAGGGAGTAAAACGAAAAATAAACTGACATTTAGTTAGAATAATAGTTGTACAGTAAGGAGCTGACCAGTTCGTCAGGTCAGCAAGTGGGTCCTAGAATTGCAAATCCGCGTAGTCATTTTGAAAATCTGACCAAGTCCAAGTTTAGGACACCGCCTCATCACTTATCTGTAGGGCGTTTGCCCATTTACTGTTTTGAGGTTGTTTGCCGAATTTATACAATTGGATGAATTATAAAATCGAGACGCAATTTATTTTCACTTACAATCTCAACAATCTGCAGGTGTCTTACCCGGTTTCTTCCTCATCCGCGAGAGATCACTTCACACATTAATGAACTGCAGTCTTTTGAAGGGTACAATCCTATCGTATTCAAAACCCATTTTGTAATTACGCTGCATCAACCTAGACGTTCTTCATGCTGTTCCACGATCTTTGACTGCATGTCTGTTTCGCTTATTTTCCGCCTCATACTTCTCTCTAATTCATCACTTCATGATATCTGTCCTATGGGTCTTTATTTCACTGTTTGAAATTGATCGAGAATGCATTTGTGATCAGGATACACAAAAGACCAATCGAGAAACGTCGCAAAAATATAATCCATTTTTTTCTGTTCAGTTTCGTAAAAGCTTGGTTGTAGCCGTAAATATCAACAAGAAAATTGGTTGTTCAGATAAACTTTAAATTTTTGGTAAAATTGTCCCTGATGCTACGATATCATTTCATACAGCTTAACAAAGTGGTGAGTTAATTGCATTTTGTTGGCAACCGCCGCTATGGAGTTTAGTATTTCGTACGTCTACCCTTTTTCGGTCATGCTTGCCCCAGTTTTGTGCTCGGTGCTGACCGCTTTGTTATGGAGATTAATTGTTAAACATTTGATTCTCCTTTTCTACTCAAGAGTTTGCAGCAGGAATCTCCAGTCGCTGAACAAAACGGCGATAACCCAAGATGCTGCAAAGATGTAGACACATTCAAAACGCCCAAGAAGCATGACTGTTCCAGCTACCAAGTTCGCAGTCCAACTGTAGACGTTTGGCGGTATCCTGGTTGCGCCGATTTATCTAATTATCACGCGAAGCGTTACTCACCTGTTGTTCCAGCGGCATTAGGAAGTTCAAAATTCCAGAGTACCCGCTCCTATCCAATATGGTGCTCCAAAGATACATACAAATTTCCACCGTACAGCTGCGGAACAAACAAGAGAACTCCAATATCTACCAGTTACCAAGTCGATACTTATCGCAAGTGCCCAGGTAGAAATCCTGCATTGTTTATTCACTAGTTATATAAGCCAATTTTTTTCTGTTCTAATATTGAACAATAATCGTGTTTCATAATCTTTTGTTGTGTGTGATGAGTGGAGGGACACAGAGAAATAATTTCAAATTTTGAGAAACTTAGTATAACCCACATCGCAACCACTTCTGGTGTCTTTCATCGTCACCGTTCTTACCATAATTACTCGGAGAAGTGAACACATCCAAGATAACTCCATCTGATTAAGTCAACATATGCCAACTGCATTTGGCCTCTGCGATATTCTTAGGTAGTGGCTAATATGTAGGATGCTGAAATTGAATCAAAGAGTTGAAGTATTTCGTCACATTGTTGATAACGTTTTTAGCACACAACAACTAACTGTCTTGACGATATTAGGTTGAGTAAACATTTTATTCGGCCGATCAATAATTGTACCTGCGTCTGTTTTATTCTGCCACATTCAGATATCTGTTACTAAACTGTTTATGCTTTCGAAGTTAGGTGAAAACAGACTGTTGTGAATTCATAATGGAACTTGACTAGCTGTAAGGGCAATGGACACCCGAATTGTGACTATACACAACTTTGCCGAGCCGTTTTGACTCTTTGGTACATAATTCACTGATTCTGATTTATTTATCCTAAACCTGGTTCGCGATCAAACAGGTAATCACACTAGCAGCCTGGCAATTTTATTCATGTGCCGCGCATTGTGCACTGAATTCAAAGATCGTTTATCACGCTCGCCAGCAATTTTGTAGTGCCTTATTGCTCTTTCATGAGTTGAGAAGCTAGTAACACGTTTATTAGGAAGAACATATTCAAGGGATTCAGTTTGCCTATATAAAGTCAATAGGATTGGCGGAGGAGGGCAGTCGTACAGGAGATGCTAACCTATTCAACGGAAAATACGTTAAAAACAACAGATACTAAGAATGTATTCGAAGCTGAAGGGGTGGAAGGTGGTTGATGGAATTCTGCTGTGTGTGTGGTGGTCAGTCTTTACCACTGATTTTGCGGACCCGATGAATCATCAGACCGGTGTTTATGATCAGAAGTTTTGCTTTCGTAAGCTTATGACTGCCCGGTTATAGCCGTCTTTACAATGTGACCGTTGAGTTCGGTAGATAGTAAGCAACTAGGATTTTTGAAATAGGGGTTTGTAAAATCTTACTGACGTTACAGAGGTAGTAGTCGATACGCTAGCTGGCTGTCTATCCAACTATGGTGTGTGTTCCACAATTTCCTCCTCTGAATTAAGTTTACGTGAGCTAGTGAACAGTTGTTAATAAGATGTTCCACATAGTTCGAAGGGTTAAGTCAGATCAACCAGAATTGAATGTACTTTGGTCCATATCGCACAGTCATTTAGACGTCTTCGTACCAGTTTAGCGAAGGCATATTCCGTTGCCTGAAGCGTAGAAGGCATACGAGATAGGTAGCAAAAAATATCTAAGTATACTTGTGTGTGTAACCCATACTGTGTCTTTTGTTCCGATTGTGGGGTCTGAAGGTAAATTTTGTTCATTGGTAGCTCTCATACATCTTCAGAAAGATATCACCGATCTGCTACATCTGGAGACCCAAGTTTGGTTAACACTGTAAATAAATCTTTCCTGCTTATGTGTTCATGGTCAGGTGACAAGTCAAGTTATATCGCAAAATTTTGTTCTAGACTCTTTTTGTGTAGTAGTTTAACGTGCACTATCAGATTGCTGGCTAATTGTCGAGCTGTGATTATGCGTTGAGACGTGTAATACATGCCAGAAAATCCAAAAGGTTAATGTAAGTAAACAGGTTGAACAGCTTTAGATATCAGGGGAATAAATGGAGCCTCCTGTTGCAATTCACTCGATTCAGTAACTTTATTTCTGTTTTCGAATGAAGTTTGTAGTTCAGTCGACAAATACATCACATTCTGTTGCCCATTTTATTTACAGACTTTTTGTGGTCACTATTCGACTGCACTTCGTGTCAACTAAGGGAATAGGATAAACCCGTCCAAGTTAATCACAGTTAAAATATTACATTGGCGACACTGAATTCCATAAAAATTGAAGCGACGATCTTAGAACGAACACACAATGAAATTAACAGCGTTCTGTCCATAACTTTTGATCCTGACAGTTGATATAAAGTGAGACTTAGGAATTCATATCATACGCTGATGTGTGCTACTAAGTGACGTTGTACGCTTAAGTCGGACTGAACTTTGTACAGTTTCTAAGTCGCTTATGAAAGAACTTGCTCAATTCAAAACCTCGAAATCTTAATTTAATAGAGTTTTCCTGCTTTCTTGTTAGAATTGGGAGACACGGATCGTTTGTTGGATATTTTTGAAGAGGAAATGCGTCGTGAATTGGCCAAGGTCCCGTCAAAAGCCCATTTGCGAACATTGTGTCGAGCACAATCACCATTTTTTTGATAGGGAAAGGAAGTGAAGTGATACACCATCAATATATATTTTTACACATCAGCGTAGCAACATTCGCGTTTAAAAATCAAGAACCATAATTTAATAGTCATTTCATAATGTTCAACATTATCACTTTTCTCGTGAGCTACACGTAATTGTACCATAAGGTTCTTTACAGAACCGTTTGTTCTCCCTTTCGTTGAAAATACAACAGACGTTAGGAGGAAACTGTTGTTTGCATACTAAACACCAGTATCTACAGTTTGAGAATTCACTGGAACAGCCGGATCAATCTGACAACAGTGTGTAGTTCGTGGAACATCCTGAGGAATAGGGTCTGAGTACATAAGAAGCCTAGGTGTCTAAAAATATGTTCTGTCACAATAAATCTACATACTTTGGGAAATCTTCTGGCGGTTTGGTTGGTTGTGAGATGCATGATGTGAATTAACTTGAAAGAAGGTCAAGGGATCAGAGAGGTAGTATACACTAGAGCACAATATGCCAACGATAAAGATGAACTATATAGATGAACAGTAATTTGGAAATGTATATCCACTGACGCAGTTGAAAAACCTGTTAGATGAAGGAATCAAGATGAGTTATCGCTGAAACAAAATGGCTGCAACTCTGAGATTCGGTTTTCAATATTCTAGTTCCATTTTCAGCAACTTGTAGGTTACTGGCGCTCGCGGGTTAATGGTGATGGAGAATCTTCATTGGCGGTTGGGGTAGATGAATGCACCTTCAGTCTCGCAGTTCTAACCCATCATTTATGGGAGACAGTTCGACCTGTTCACACATCTGGGATAAGTACAATGTAGGTCAATGAAAGAAAACGGGAATAAATGAATAGAGTAATATGGAGATATGTATCGCTGGAATACGATTGTCAGTTAATAGTATACAAGACTGAAAGGTCACAGGAGCCCATCGGAAGCCCGTGCTCCGTTGTCAGTTTCACGTGTACCGACATAACCTATCCATCAACTGATGTCACTTGAAGTTTATCCAAATAGTTTCGACTGTGTTGCTTCAAAATTTAGAGTCAATCACATTAAGCATATCAGGTTAACTTAGTGGGCCTGAGAGTTGAAGTAGGGACACCACACTGAAGTCCTAACACTGTGTGCAACAGAATGGGGCTAGCGGGCGTCCCTACTGCGTCCAGTCGACGAAACCTCATTGTGCCCGACTGAAAAATGATTCTGTTGGCCAGTGGTAGGTTTCTGCTCTAGTCAACCTCTCCTGCCTATAGCTCAAGTAGCCTACATTTGCCGTAATCTACTAACGTTATTACTGGCATGTGTACAATACAAACTTCAAAGCAGGATATCTGTTCAGTAAATCCATATAACTATTTCAGTTATTTTTTAGTACAGAAGACTCTATAGTTATAAGACAATACCACGGAAATTCCCCGGGTAATTTAAACGAAAATAGAATGATGAAACACCGGAATAGGGAAACTGCAACTTGGAGAATATAATCAGGACAGGTCAGAAACTAGTAGTTGGTTTCGCGTATTCACTGTAATTCCGTCTGTAGCAGCTTGCGTGCGAACACTGATTAGCCGGACCTTCTCCATTTAAGAAACCGCTACAGTTCAAACTCTACAGTTGGGTGCTTTTAAGGTTCCACTATCGCAATCATGGAAGTTTCTGGCGATTTACTTATCATCTTGTAACCAGAATGAGAGCTTTTTAAACGCAGATGGAGCTAACATGGATTACGGTGTATTCTAGAATACAAATTGTTACAGCTGGTATTGTTTTGGGAAGTACTGAGGTTAGTCGAACGAGATGAAACCATAACATATGACGTTGATGGTAGTGTTGTAACTTTCTTGAATGGCTTTGTAAAACCGAAATCGCCAGTACAATTAAGGTTGAACCAATGAGGCCGAGGAGTCCAACTCCGATGTCAGATGATCAGGGATAGTAGCAAGCAGTGAGTATGATAACAGACAACAGTGTGCAAACGCTCATGAGGAGCATGTTCTGTATCTACGAAGTATACCGGAAATAATTTAGCGGACATCCATGACCAGTGATGACAATCCACTCCTAACATCTTTCTCTGCCGTCCTACTCATATGTAGTTTAAGCAACCTACCGGAAGATACGGAATACCCACGAGCCATATTAGAAGTTATTTGCAACCAAGTTACCGCACAGTTTTGGAACGCCAACTGAATTTTTCATCAAGCGAGACATCATTCTGAAACGTAATAACTGAAGAGCACAACAAAAGTTTAATTATCGAAAGTTGGTCGCATGATCGGTTGATCATTTTCGCAATGGTAGTTGCCCATCTCAATGTTTCAGGAAGCAACCTAACAGCACGCTTCACTCAACATACTCAAAAACGACATGAACAAATGTTCACACGTTGGATAAGTTTTGCCTACTCTTTCAGAGTTGTCTGAGACCTTGTCAAACCAGCTGCATCTGTGATGTCCTATAACGTCCACAGCCAAAGACTGTGAGTCATCACGGCCTAGGTTTGCAAAACGAACGGAATATACAGTCAATAACCGCTAACCTTTTTCATTCTCACACAGTGCCATTAGCTGGCCAATTCTCAGGTTACCTCAGCTGGATGACATTGAAAAATAACACTCACCGTGGCAAACAATAATTTGGCGTCTTTTATATAGTTCGGAAACACCAAAGACTATACATCCTCGAGGAATGAGCGCATAGCCTTGCAGGTCAAATTGTGCTGTATACTGGCCTGCTCCTTGATAACAAAATAACCTATCCCTGGCTTCATGTTTGCTTACCCACTGATGCTGGTCAGTGCAAGGTTCTGAAAGCATATATCGATAGTCCGGTACAACAGAAATAAGTGCTTCTTTGAACCAGCTCATATAATTCTTTGAACTGAAGGCAAATTGTTGGCTGCTGTCTTGAGTCTTGAAAACACGGCCATATACATGTAGTTCCATGCATCCTCAATGAATCACTGGTAGTTTATGTGTTGCAGCGATCAAACATTTGTATTGACACCAGGGTGACTTTTTCGTAGGCGAAGATCTTTTGCTGGTGTTTTATTGCTTGTTTTCAACGTTTTTAGTCAATTTAATCCACTGTTTGTGAATTGTGCAGAAGAAGTTACTTTAATAGGCACAACAGATCAGTTACAATCACAATGCAATTTGTTGTTTACTCCTGACATTGCGCGCCTGCCACCTTTGTGTCTCCGCTTGCGGTACACTGAGTTCGAATATTCTAGTTGAAGGCGTCTAATCGAGGTATCTAAGAATGACAAACTATCATATTGTTCAGAAACAAAATTTACCTAGATAACTAGGCGGATAGATTTGATGCGCAGTTCGTTTAATAGGTAACTTCATACACATTGCGCTTGTACAACTTCAGGTCATTCAAGAGAGGGGCGACAGCCTGGTAACTTATTGGCATACATATAGTGGCTTTAATAGGATCACGAGATTTCCCCCTGGCTACGTTACTTATCGAAACCTCTCCATACACTTTAATCCGAGTAAGAGCATGCGTCCTACCTAGTACTGCTTGATGTGATTGTCTTTCGAATACGTTGAAACGTGACCACGTAAATTCTACCTTTTTACGCGATAGGGGTATTGCAGACAAGGTCGAAAACGAGAGAACAAATAGTGTCCGTAACGATATCCAGATGTTTAGTACACGAAAACGCCTCAGAAGTGCCCGCTAATTGTGAACAATCAGCCTCTTGTAGAAAAGTGTTAATATATCAGCCATGGTAAGGGGATTCACATGCTGCTAAACTGGGACTCACGAGGAACAACAGCTACAAAATTGTGATGGTGCGTAGAGTTATAAGGTCCCATATTCTTGGTAAGTTACTGTCTAGCTGTATGTAACTTGCTTTGTGAGTAAAAATGAATAACTGCTACAGAATGCTTGCTATGGAATTAGTTGTGAGTATCATTGATAAACGAGAGAGGTCTGTACTGTTATCCGCTTAGTGTGCGGTTCCACATCTTGGTTTACACACTGACTACTGGTTTGCGTCTGCAGAGGATGCGTAAAGCAAGCTACACAATAATACTTGTTACCAGAATATTCTATTCAACAGGTTCAAGGAAAAAGGAATCAGTCTAACCCCATCAGATGTCCATTCTGAAAGCTTCTGTTGATACCAGCCGACGTACAGGACATTCCTTGTGTTGTATCGCTCACACCTTTTTAATGGCGATATTGGAACCTTTAGTGAAATGTCGTCCTTCAGCGATCCTTCATTTTCTATCATACTAAGGTTCATACAAACAAATTTTGTCAGAAGATAAAGGTTATTTAGTTTCTAAGGAGTAATGTGACAAACCTGTGAGTCACCGAGAGTTCCATTTGTGAAAATTGAAACTCCGTTTGCACCCGAAGCAGTGACAGACAGCATATTAGTCTACGTAGCATGTGCCCCATCAGCTAAGCAATGAAGCGATATCCGGATCCTGGAATCTTTATACCAGAACGAAGCCAACCAACCACTTTACAATCTACTCGGTGTATTTCAAATCGTCCAGTGGAGAGGGTCTTTCAAGCAGTTAATACTGACACCTACCCACTCACCTGCTGAGTATCATTACTTTGTTACTGTTGGGTAGTATGGGGGAAATTTGCAAGTACGGAGAGATCCATGTGTGAGGATTCCGAATTCGACCACAACTTTCATCTGTAACATTTAAGTGAATAGCACGGAAAATTGGTCAGATTCTTTGAATAAGTTTAGCCTGTACTTGTTAAAGTACCGTTAGCTTGGTACCAGTGTGTTTTTGTGAAGGTTGATCGTAGGCCGAAAAAGAGAAACTGTCAATAGTGAATACTGAATCTAAATCACATTTCACAAGTCCACTCAGTTTCACTAGAGAAATTCGGATTTGTTGATAAACCATTTTGAAAAAAAAACCAGAATAATTAGTTGGATGCAATAGTTTTCAGGTTATAACTAGTAAGTAGACAAGAGTTAGTCAGCACGAATTGAACAGTTTTCACAATTCAGAATCCAGGTAGATTCTTCTACCAAACCGTTTACAGAAAAGTACTCGACTAAGGTTTTGATCTCATTAAAGTCCATCAAGACTGCACATTCTTGTTATGTGGGCCAGTTGAATCCAGGTCTACTTTCCCAAAAGGCAACTGTTCTGACTGCTAAGCCACTGATCTCACGCCAACCAGGGCCGCATTATCAGACCCAAACACCTAGCTACAGTCGCTTGCGAGTACTAATCAAGTTGCCCGGGCAGTTCGAGAAAATACACTATCGCCCCATTAACTCCAGTTGATTTTGTTACAACCATGACTCGTTAGTCAAGTTAAACTCACAGGCACTGGTGAGCAAATTATGCAGTGTGAGTTGTGTTCAATTCACATCTCAAATCTATCTCACCCCAAGAAACAATACCCTTGAAAATATATCTGAGAACGCTTCTCATTGCGCTATATTTAGCTGTGTGTTCAAATCGGGCAAGGCAACGGGAAGTACCTGCGTTTGTTACATCTTCACGGGTAGTGTGCGTAATGTTCATCCGTATCCATTATTGAATTGGATTTCCTGTTCAGATGTGGTTTCGAAAGTATGCTGGTAGCAAGAGATTGGTGATGCATGAAATGTTGACGGTGCAGAGGTGTAGCACAAGAATTTATCGTTGACTGAGGGTCTCTCGCAGGAAAGTACCGTCCAGCAAAATCATAATCACGTGGTACGCGTGGATTTGCTCGACTGGGCGCACGGAGTGGACCAACTCCGTTCCGAAAGTCGGCTACAACAGGTTCCGGGGCTGGGGGTGGTGGTGGTGATGAAGATCGTGGAAGTGGAATGCGACAAGGTTGCAAGTGGACCCATTCGTCCTCACCAGAATTTCCGTTCCATTGAAAGTTCCGATGGAGCCTGTTTGGAACACACGCACTGTGTATCTCGTCAATGGTGACGCCATCGGTTAACTAATTAAGGAAAACACGTAACAGATAATGATAGACGAAGCATGCGGGTTCCAAAGTTCATCAAACATCTGGTCATCACATTGTGGGAAGTTATTTGGCGTCATAAATTTGGAATAAGCACAACCCTGAATTACTCGTTAGTTGACGAATCTGATTAGAGCACTTCTAATTCGCCAATACTTAGTTACATTAGTATGGGCGAAAAAAGATTATTTGAATGTGAAATTTGGCCATGTTTAATCACAAATTGTCTGATCAACACTACTGTACACGCAGAAGACAGTAACTGAGGATTACCCGCTGAAGTGTTGGTTTGTTTTGGGATGTGAGATCATTAGTAGGGGTAAATCGTTCACCAAGTGTTAGTACATCCGCACGGTAAACAGAACAGATGTGCAAAAACATAGTGTGCGTTGTGCTGATGCTCGTTATTAAGTAAATCATTGGCTAAGCTACAACTAGTTAAAACTAAAAGGGTTATTGGTTTCACAAAGTTTCGATCCTCTCGGAGGGCTTACATCAAGCGACTTGAATCAGAAAATTCACATTGTACAAGCTTCAGATGAAGTAGTCATCAACTGACACGTGTTGATGTGTTTAACATGCGGTGTGTGGTCATGCTTCGATTCAGCCACTGCTGTACACGCGGTCATCAATCAACACCAAGTTGACTTTGACCATCCGACTGTGCTAAAATGTGGTTTACGTAACCATAAAGAACGTCTGTTGACAGAAGCCTTGCTAATCGCTAGTACACCACAATCGGCGAATAGTTCTGATATTGCGGAATTGTCAGTTGTTTTGCAAGATTTACTGGATGGACAAAAGTGACACCACGTCAGAAAGGTTTGCGGCATCCCTTCCACCCACCCCATCCCACGTACTCAGATTAATCACAAACATGCATACACAAACACAACATAAACTAAATACCTATCCTTGAATAATAGATTGGTAATAACACAGTGTTACGAGCAAGTTGTAATACTCTACGTTTCAATCACCTCGGGTGGCCTTACTTGTAATCGAATTACAACATTAAATCACTTATGATATGGACAACAACTGCACGCTATTAGTGCCTGCCGAGAAATTCGATTGTTTATGCTGGATAACGGTTTATTGCGGGCGATACACGAGTATAAGGCAAAATTCAAACATATTCTTTGGTTTGCTGTTTCATTAGTGATTACAACGTATTCCCGGCACTATTAAAGTTATCCGTGTGTACTGATCCGAAGAAACGTTTGGTCGTTATTCTCCTAACGGTTATCAGGACTACAATTAGTTGTCTGAAGTCAGGATGGCACCAACGAGTTAATACTGTTCATAAGTAACCCATGGGTTCTATGAAAATAATCGTCTATAGATGAGATTATGTTTATTCCTGATGAGTGGTTGAGGAGTTCACTAGAGTTAGACTGAACACCATCGAAATATAACGACAAATTATGTACGTTGATTGATTTCACAACTGGTCGTATTAGACAAAGCAAGATGCAGGAGGTTCGCTTCTTTTTACATATTATATGTAAAGTGTTTGATGGCCACGCCCGAGTGTGTGGCGACACGGTTGGGGCAGTAGTTGTGCACCACTGATGGGTTTCAACAAGGATGAAACTCGAATTGCGTGGGTATTCCTGAAAGGGGCTGGTTGAAGAATCTATTTTGATACGAACACAGCAAACATGTATCGCTGATATTCAGACTGCACTTTCACATACGTTCGTACGCTGAAGACTCGAATTCGCATAAACGGACAGGCAACGGACACAAAGCTCCTAGACCCTTCAGTCTGTTGTAGAACATTTGTTACTTACATGTCACTTATTTTAATGTTTCACTGATGGTGTTAAAAAACGGAAGATGCAGCTGGTTTTCGAAGCAGCCTGTAGACTGTATCATATATGTAACATGAGTTCCACTAACGTAGGTGAAAGTCCGTCGCACACAAGTAAAGATGTATGCAAAAACAGTGTGGTGACGGCAAAACTACCACTCATAATCACCTGGTCCAGCCAGTTTCTTTCGACGGTGCTTGCATCTTCATTCAGCACGTTCACATATGGTGATAAGCTGGATCCATTGGGATGAAAACCACTGGAATACTTGTGAGCCTGGGTGTACCGTGGTCGCGGTGGAGTGCACGTCAGGTTCCAGGAGAGAGGCACACTAGGAGCCGGTCCGTCAGGATCAATTTGTGGAGGTTTATACAAATTGCTCGAGGACGCATAGGGATCCATTCCTGAATATCGCATGGGGGGAAGGTTTTCTGATATCGCGTTTCCAAGGCAGTATTTGCGTTCGACGTTAGCCTGAAACTTTCGACAACGAATGTCATATTAGATAGCCATACTGAATCAACCAAATGGAAATGAACAAATAATGAGTATTGTGAACGACGCCTTGGAAGTAGCTTCCCGTTTTGCAAGCCTGGATAAGTTTGAAACCGGTTTCCCAGCGCTTAGCCCCCAGAGACTAAAAGCAGGCAGTTTGCAATTTTATGGACATACTGAAGATCTACGGTCAGTTAGCATCAGATACACGGCTTAAAATGAACTTTTTAATGATATCAATGCGGTTTGTGATTCCCCGCATCTTTAAATACATCCACTGGCTTTGTTGAGTCGAACAACAAGCTGCTGTTTGCTACAAATCACACAATTCTTTAATCGTTGGATTTTTTACAGCCCAGGCACACTCCCACTTTGTCCCACAGACCGAGCACAATATTCCGCGCAGCCTGACTACTTGCTCAAAAAAGAACAGCACACTCAGTAATGGTTCCTTAGGTTAGATGTTGTGTTTTGTTTGCAAGATTACTGACACATTTACGGAGGCGTTACCTTTCAGTTCAAGCACTGTTATCATCAAGTATTTGCTAACTGAAAGCGAAATGTCATACAGGCAAGTTTTTAAGACCAAAATCGTTATGACGTGATCAAGGAAAAAAAAGCCATTTCATTTCATCTGACCAGATGACAGCTTATGATTGGACTGAACCAGTACAAACTTGTATTACAGGAGTGTCCAGATGATCGTCGAATCGTTTACTTTCTAGTATCTGTAAGTATAGTTTTCCATCTAACTTTCTGCGGCAAAATTGCTGTCATCATCATATGGAGTGGTAGTTGATAACTTTTGGTTGCCAATATGCCTGACATCATAACACTACAGTGAAACGACAGAATTCTGTAGCCGTCGTCTTCAGAACTATGAAACAGTAAGGACTGCAAATCGATTCATGCATTTTACGTGAGTAGATACACAGCCTGGTATAGAGCTGTAGAGAATTGAGGGTGCCAGCAGTGACATTTTCATATCAGATCATAATCAACTGACTGAAGCCAAATGCTCACATCACTGTTGTCGAAGGATGCAGTAATGTGACCACATGCGGAACATTTGGCGGAATTGTTTAGATCCTCGGTAAGCATGCCGATGGGATTGCCAGTTTACCCAAATCCAGCTTTCCAGTAGATTGTTAACATCTCAGTGACATACAGTTGGGACGCGGCTTCCAACATATGAATGATCTTGCTTGGTTCCGGTCATTGTTAATCAATGGTAATCTTCCCTGTAAATGGAATATTCCTCATTGTCTAACGCGTGAAGACACCACATAGGTCAATATGTTTCCAGTGGTTATCCTGAGACAAATGTTCTTAAATAAGGTGTCTAAACACACGGTATGAGTTCGTATATCTGACGAGATCCTGTATTTGTTAGTTGTTATCTCCAAGAAGTGAGACTAAGGGCAAGATGGTCCCGTCTGCTACCGTGGGGACTACGGCACGTGTGAAGACAACATCACGGGTTACGGACAGAACGAACAAAGCCAGTATATGTAAAGTAGACAAGCGAACGGAACATCATCTAGTGACATAACTAACAGCCCCTAGTTGAGGCAATCGTTCAACAATATATTAATATTGAGAAGAGCAATCCAACAGAACAGGCGATTTTGCGTCGACTCTTCATCACGACGCAACAATAAACGAGACAGTATGGGTAAGGTGCAAATAACTTGTAGGTAACGGATCAAACGAACCACAGGAGTCAAGCATTACGTTTCTGCACTCTAAAGTCAATGATCACTTGTCCAACATGATTGCACAACTCATCTCATCCATCCCACGTGCACACAAACTGCGGGCTTTGTCAGCCGTTAGGCATTTATATAAGCCAAACATTAATATTTGACCTTCAGGATTACATTGCGTCAGAGTGATTTGCATTTTACCGGGCGATTGTGGTTAGCCTTCGAAAGTCAGCAATGCTTTCAAACGCAAAAGTATATGCAAGCCATAGAATTTTTTGATCTAATAACTAAACAAGTTTTCACCAACTCTTGTGACTTTCACTATTTTACTTTCCCCACTATCCAGCCTCAAATATACACGTTCATGGCTAGTCCTGACTGAAAACGATGAGGCGACGCAGCCAGTTTCTTTTTTCTCATTGTCCCATGTATGTTTGTGAAGTTATCTAGTAACTTGAAGCAACCATTTCACTGGGAATATCAGGTGGAAACGGCCCTATAAAATATTGGGACAAAATGGCTACAATGAGCAGATTGCATGTAGCTGTAACACTGTTTGTTATAGGTTTTGTAATCTTCGAGTAGACTGTTGAACGAAAAGGTGTTCGCTTGCGCCTTAAGAACGGTTGTGGGCATAATAAAATCCGCCACCTTGTTTATGCTACCAGACTTTTAGTTCGGGTGGTATAATTCAACTATCCTCTCACTTAGCCCAATAATTATTAATGTTTAGTTGAGGCCGAATTCTAAAACAAGAGTTAACACGATGGGTATTTTAGATGCTACTTCGTCATGCTGCTCAGATGCAACTACTTTTTGTGCACAGCCCGGATAGCGAATAAACAACCTGTCCTTCTACTAGCGTAGTAATCGTGAAAAAATAAATATGTAACAGGCCATTTCTAATGTTTACCATCATACGTTTAGAAAAACTACGAGTCGAAAGGAAGCCACACTAGTCGATACAAGTTTCAGGCGATGATACAGTAAGCAGCGAAAAATAAACTAAGACTTAAGACTCGCCCTCTTCGTGTATTTACATCGAAGCTCGTCCGTTGTAAGCAAGTTTTAGGAAGGGAGTGGTGTTCGGCTTGATACATCTGTCAGCCAGTTTCCCGAGCCTCACTACTCAGAACGCTCAGAACAGCTCAACTGCGCGCCATAACGCGGATATAATGTCGAAGAGTTAGAATAACTGCCTTGTGATGCACTAAAATACAGGCTAATTTAGAGGGCACTGACCGCCTGGTGTATTATTCTGGGTGTAAGTCAACAAGCAGAATAATTCATGGTTACGAAACACATAACAGAATGCACGTCCAGTAAGGTTAACTATAACAATGATAGTATAACTTGGTGACACCATGAATTTTAGTGATTTACCCCAAAGTATGTGGTTCCTAAACGTACTTGATCAGGGCTCGTGTCCGGTAACCGTACGGTAATCCCAGCATTAGGGACGCCAAAAGAACCGGAGAGTCCAACAGTTTCAGTCAGCAAACCATTCCTTGAAGTTGGCTGACTTGGAATTTCTGGCAGCTGTCGCCGATACTTTCGCTTCGTGACTGAAGGAGTTGGTTTCTCTTGGACCGGCACATCTGGTAGTCTGGCGGTCCAAACGGGCTAAGAAGAACGATTAATTGCTATACATGAGTAACTGCCAGTTTGAAAGTACTTGTTTATCTGCACTAGAAAATAGAACCTAACAGAAATAACGGAGGGGGGGGCTAAGTATCTTTTTGTCTATTTAGTTCAACTCTGCTCACTCTTTTCAAGTATTATTGCGTAGTCGGAATCCTGAATTGCTTACTTTATCCGTTTGGCTCTGTGTGAGTATAAACTGTTGACTCGTACAGTTTATCTGCCCTGGAAACGATGACAGTTCTCGTTTCATTAAAGCTCAGTCATAGGCTGTGATTTTTGTTGCTGTCCATATGTTCTACACGTTTACACGTTCTACGTCCGTGACTGGAAAGAACACACAAAACTAATATGTCAATATAGTGATGAACTAGATCAAGGGAATTGAGTGTTTTGAATTTCTTATGACCGTTTCCCCCACAGCTATGAACTGCCCGTCAAATTTAAACAAAAGTGGAACACGAATACATTTTTGTATCATTCTTTTACTGTAAAGTTATAAACGCACCAATCTATCTCACTCACGTTAACATTAAATGATGCGGACAAACCAAACACCTAGATTAAAATCAGTTGCAATGGTTTCAAAGTTCATCTGTATAGTTAAAGGACAGTTTGAAATTTAACCTATCATTAAATGAGTTAACCCAGCATATAATTATCGTTTCTAGCCTAATCTTAGCCTATTTATGAATTACCCTTACAACATTGCTTGAACCACCTTCAGAAAAGTGTCAAAAGAACTAAACATAATCTAACCGCATACCTACCTTGGGCAAATTACACAAGGTTTGAAGGTCAGCGTACAGATCATCGGTGTCTTTTGGCCGAACCAAAGCAAAATCTCGTGGGACGCTGCTGTAGAGCGTGTAGTCTGAAGGGTTTAATTGCATACGACGCTTTCGTAATCCCCTTGATCCTCTCGATCCGGGGTAGACATCTGGTCGTAGTATGGCAGCTCCCACAGAAGGTGCGGGGCTGGGTGTATCACCTCTAGTGTAAAACGACAGCCCATCTGTGTCACTTTCCGTGGAACCATGTAGACTGGGGTCTGAACGATGAGCAAAACGAGACCGATCTGAGGGAATCTCAGGCTGCTGGATGTCGACTGCATGATCAGGAGTGACAGATTCTGCGTATATCTCTTGAGTCTCTTCATGCTGTAACGAGGGGCATGCTGAGCTGCTTCCGAAACAAAGGGTACGAAACACAGAGTGAACCCAACAATTGATGACACATCAGACAGACAAGAATCTTCCGTGAAATATTCCGCTAATTAAATGCATATTTCAGTACAGTGATGAAAATTTGTAATTCAATCAGTTATAGTGGAATACAAGTTTGCAAAGTCACACGAAAGTCCACTTAACTTCGAGTTAGGGTCACAACTACTGTATCTTCGAATGGGCTCAGAGGTCGCCTGTTATAGGTCTAATTAGGGGAGACGTCTTTACTACTACTAAATTGTTGGGAACTCGGTTAGCATGAAGTAGACATCATCTAAGTTGTTCATAGGAACCAAAACTACGACTAATGCCAGTGAGTAAACCAGTATTCAGTCTGCCTGATAACATTTGAGATAGCGACATAACTAAGAAGGCCTAATAACGGGGTTAACCATTTAGATCGACGGGACCAAGCAACTGTACAACCTGAACGTGATTAACAAAGAATTATAATTCGGCTTAATGCATATTATTTTGGTTTTACTCAAACTGAAGTCACTGGCCAGATGGTCAACACCATTTCCGTTTGAGAACACGGGGATGAACTCAGTCCTGATAGGATAAAGCAGCACTGAGATCTTAAAATCTAGGGCGTCATTCCCGGAGATAGCCGCTGAGAATTCACTTCAAAAGAAGACTTTCGTGTTAAGTATCAATGATGTACAAATTATGATTGACGTGTATCAATCACTTAATGTGAATGGATTGTTCCAAATACTTTAAATAATTGCCTCTATTTGCACTGCGCAGAAAGTGATTGTACAGGCAAGGTTTTGTCTCAGCATTTAGATCGTTTCGGTAAACTATTGGATATCGTGCCTATGAAAGGAGGCAACGGTGTTTCGATTTAAAAAACTGGATGCTACTCTCTAAGAGGCTTGAATCTTCGGGAATGATATATTTCAGGTTGAGTTATTTTGAGAAGGAATTACAGGATAAACTGGCCTAGATAAATAGAGAGCTCACCTGACTGCCAAAATTCAGTTGAATTAGTTTAACTTTCATAAAATAATGTATTATTTCGCTGTTGACTGTCTGTTATACGAGATAAAAAGGATAAGAGCTCTGTTTTGAACCAGATTAGTTTTCATGGGCAAACCAAATCTGTGACTATCAAAGTAAAAGCCATTTATGTCCTCAGGTGTTATCCTCTTACTTAGCCCTAGTATCTATAGACAAACTAAACAGCACAGGTTACACTCTCACCGAATATCTGGCACACCATTCATTTTGGGTTGTTCAAATTCGGTCTCCCATACTTCAGCAGGACGTACACACGAACTAACAGGATTTGGGGAGTAGTTCACGTCGGAATCTCTGACTTTTGGTTGGGTTGAGGGTGTCCATTCGGTCTTGTTCTACAATCCAAAAGAACCAAAGACAAACTATATTTATAGCATGACTATTCTTATATGGAAATTACACTTGCCGAACATGATCATAAAGAGTAATCGGGACACTGAGTGGGTTCTATCCGTTAACTACCCAACAACAACGACATTAGAGCACGTATACTGGTTAGGAACTCCATGTTAACGTGGTTATGGATGAATACTAAATCGCTTCACACTTTTCAGCCTACGAGAAAATGGTCGGTTGTCAATCGCGTCTTCAATTTATTCTATTCCCAAACTACCCGCCAGGATTGAAAACAATCGACGCAATTACTGACTGTGGAAGGCGATAGGCGTTACGACTCTCCACAGACTGCTACACACATCTATGAACCAGATGTACCTTAATTTGCAACATTCATCCATTACCGTTCCAAACGGTAACACTGGAATGTCCATACCAAATATTGGAAATCATCAGCGAGATTTGACTTCAACTATGCATTCCACAAACATCGATCGCAAATTTCCGCGAATTGATTGTAATGAAATCATTTCGAACAAGTGTACGTACCCATCGAGGGGCAGTTTTCTGAATACAAATGAGACAGGTTTCTTTTTTCCAGTTAACTGTTTCATCCTGTACGGAGACAAACAAATGGGAACGTCCGCCAACAGTGTTTGGGTACATTCCCTGTTTCCTCCCGATAACTTTCATTACCGTGGGATGGAAATTCTCATCGTAAACAAATTCCGTATCGAATTCAACTTTCCAGTTGTATCTTGTATGCTAAGCATACAGCTGGAAAGGCATTCAGATGTCTGTGCATCCATTTAAGATGGCGTCTCTTGGTTCCGTTGATTCTTTTAAAAGCAGAGCGTTTAAAGCACAGCGATTTCCTCATGTACGCTTTCGTTGACCAAAATGACCAATACCAGAAGCCCAACAAAACGAATGAATGATTGTGAACCAGGGAGACGAGCACAAGTTCGGTTTATAAATCAAAACTGAAATCACTGCAGAAGGAAGGTAACTTCACTGCTATGTAGACTGCTTTTGATAAAACAAAGTAGGCTCCAGGCTCGTCGTGAGTAAGACTCCGACCACGTTCAGCAAATAAGAACTTGGATTACGTAACACAATCGTACGATAACCACTTTCGGCTCTAGACAAGGTGAAGGGCAACAAATCAAACGGGTAACCGGCGGCTATCCCGAACAAGCGATGACTGCTGTAGATTTCAGGTTCCGTCAGTTATCAGATTGTTAAATGAACTATATTCGTTAGCTCCGTTTAGCTATGGCACAGTTACGGGCCACTGTTCGGCGAGTTGCTGAATCAAACGACAAGGCTACGGTTTGTGAATTTCAAAGATAGGTTTGTTGTCTGTTTGACAGTAACGTGGCCCAGCAGAAATTTGAAAACTTGTTAGAAGGAAGGCGCGGTGACAGTGCATCCTTGACGTCTGTTACTGACACCCTAAGACACTATAACCGGTTTTCACAAAAAATGACCTCATTCCTGTAGAATACAATGTCAGACTTATTGGTAGTAGCCATAACTGTATGGGTTAAACCGCAACTCTCGTTTCATGCTTGTAGGTTCCAGTTTTGTTAAGAGCGGAACTAATTCTTCTCAGTAACGATGGGATTGTTGGTGGCTCCATACAGCCTGGAGCTAGTGATTGACGTGACAAATCACACCACTGGGATAGAGAAGGAGCACACATACTACTACATCTGGATGTACTGTCGTCCTGTACTCTGTGTGAATGGCGATCTACGAGTTGTGTTTCAGGCTAGAGCTTGAGGGAGGGTTATATGAAGCTATCATAATTAGACTCTGTCAAAGTTTGCTCAACTAGAGTGATCAACGAATTCCTAATAATCGCTTGGTAAAGATATGAAACTGGTCATTCTGTTTGAGCGCTGACGAAAAATAATGGACACCTCGGTGAATAGTGCACACGTGAAGTGCGTTTTTGGCGGCATAAGTATCAAAATTTCTATTTCTGATTTTTGCATAGTTGATTAATATTGTTTGCTCTTTGGTTGAGATAGGCTGGGTCATATATGATGGTTAACTGTGGTCAGCTGTTTGAATCGGTTTCAATTATGGATAGAGCTTAGCTGGTAAAAGCGACTGTTACGCTTTCATTTCGGCGTTCGCGTAGAGTTGTAGTGTGTACAGGTGACTGAAAGCGAGTTCATTAGTTTGACTTTGGCAATTCTGTCCGTAATCATCAACTGACCAGCTAGGAGCCCACAGGCGACTGTTGTTATTAGTTTCAACAATGTTGCGGGGTCCCCGCCAATTATAGATCAAAGGCGCGTGAATAAATACTGTAACTAAATATTCTTAATCGCTCGTCCTGCGTATCAATAGACAAAAAAGTAAAGAAGTTCCGTGGACCACTAAGAATGAGTGAAATTCAAGTCAGTTAAGTCCATTCGAGTTGGATCCAAGCAGCTTTGTCTAGAAGTATTGTTTTCCCTCCAATCGGGTTTTAGTTTAGAGTAGAGTACCCACATTTTTTGATTTCGGTTTTGTTTCACTTAAACTGGATATTCTTCAGTCAGACAGTTAAGCAGTTGAGAATGTAGAACAACGTATTGAGAGGCAACATAGTTTAGTTTCTCTGCGTTAGATTTTTGTTTTGCTGAGTTTAAATCCAAAACGTTCCCCAAGAACCAAAAGCCAACAAACGCTCCTACGAAATACAAACTGCAAAAAGACCGGTTCATCGGTATACCTTCAATCAAATATGCACAACTCAGCCGCGTACACGCTAACTTGTTTTTGCACTCATTGGGAACGTAGTGCTATCTCACTTTGAGGAGGTTATCATACACTTCTTAAACAATAACTTCTACTCGGGTGTGCCAGTTATCAGGGTGGCCGTTCGCCAGTTCCGTTAACGAAGAACCATCTTTCTCATGCTATCGGGCATTTAGTCCAATATTTCCAGTTAAACGTCAATCAAACCCTGCTCAGGAACCTAAGCTGACTGACAGAGTCCACATTCAAGAAGCTGTTGATTTTACTCTCGAATGTAAGATAGCAGCGTACATTTGTAGGAAACAGAGTGAATAGCATCCCTCAGAGTGGAAAAATGGTAACGCTTCCTGGAAACAGAGTTGGATGGGACAAATAAACCGATCACATTTGCACGCTCAGACGGAATTACCATCTGAGAGAGTGTGCAGTCGACGCACACAATGCTGGAGTCAACTAGAAGCAACTGGAATTCGAAAGTGAAGAAAACATGCTATTGGCATACATAGTCATGCCCTGGAGTCACTTCATGTCGATAACACACATTTTCCACATTAAACGAACATCTGTTTTGAATTCGAAGGAACTGATCAAATCGGAAGAACCCAAAATACTTTCAAAACTACCAGCCGGAAGTAGCGCGTTAAGGAGTCACATGCTGAACAAAATTTTGATGCCACATATTTACGGAAGCAAGTTATCCTTTTGCGGGCTACGTGAGATGTAAGCTGTTATAACGCGCCCTGTTGATGTTACTGGTTATCAGAGCTAACAAACCATCACATCATTTTCCAAATTGATAGGCAAACCGGAGATACAATTAGCATAAACTGTAGCCGGAGAGAACGTTTTTACCTTGTGATCGACAGATGTTTCCAATTCGTTTTCTGTAATAGTTGTCGGTAGTTTTCTAGTAGTAACAGGCAATATTCGTTTCGGAGGAGCTGTAGTTAAGGGCAAGATACGGCTCGTTTTGCTTGGTTCGTCATTGTGGGCTTCTTGTCTGTGTGGTGTGGGCTCTGAACTGACCTCTGCTGGCGAAGTACTGCTTGCTTGCAACGAGGCTCGTTCTGAGTCTTGAGGCATCAGCGTATGCGAGACAATGGACTGACGTCTACCTTGTCCCACACGGTGAATTGCCTGCATCATTGACCCAAACAACGTTGTATGCTATTAGAGAGAATAGAATTTTTGGATAGCATATGTGGATTAGAAGCTCCTTTAGCTTTCTCTGAGTAGTAGTCTATCAACCCAAGGTACATCGATCACACGCCGTTTTAGTGAGTGTTACGGAGCTTTAATACAGAGGAACAAAAGGGTTTTGATGTGAGCCTGCTAAGAAAAGCTCCGTAGGCTTAGTGCTAACTTGACGACTGTCACCTTACGGCTTGCGATTTCAATGTGGTATGGTACTTACTTTTTGTGGTTATTTTGAGTTAATTATGAACATATATTTAGAAGCAGAACAACTGCGGAAATTCGTGGCCTCGGTTAAACTTAAACATGTCAAAAACGGGGTATAATCAAAGGCAAAAAGCACTCTCAACCCCTATCTATGGAACTACATCGAGTGCTCTGGAGTGTCCCATCTGGTCCCAGTTGAATACATGTTCCACCAAAAGCTACCTTTCCATGCTGTTCTTGTAAACGTGACCAGTTTGCTGATAATTTCGGATCATTGTAGTGATTATCATATTTCCCGCATTAGCTGGATTCTTTTGTGGCTGGTTCATCAGGCCAGAGGAAGCGTCCACTCGAACGATTGCCTCGGCAGTGTTTGTCTCGCAGTTCAAGCTGAAATCCACCGATGTTGCCGTTGAGCAACAATCATGCATTATTTACACGTATTTTGACCGACACCACACTAGACGAAGGACACAATCTTTCTGTGGCTCGCTTGAATTTGCTAGCGGCTGAGAGGTTTCATAATCACGTTTTTTCAACTCAAAAGATTCTTGTGAGCTACCAGTCGGCAATTAATTAGTCCATTTCAAGTAGGCTCGTAACACCAGTTCTCGTATTGAGGTACCTGTCACAGGTGTACGACAGAATTAAGTGGCGATAGCACGAGAGGGAATAGGTTCCACTTAGAGCGTTGGTTCATAAACAGGTGTGTTAAAATTATCCGGTATGAGAAAGTGCAGTTTATCCGTGCTGGACCGATTGTTTCATCACAGCAGCTCCATTCATCCACGTTATGTGTAATTTCAATTGTTATTGTACTACTCAGAAACGTTATCAGTAAGCGAACGATTAAAATCAAAACTACTGGTAAGTAGTCCGACAGATTTAGTAACTTAAAAGAGAAAAATGCGAAAAATGTGCATTTCGGCTGGATTCGTACCAGAGGCAGAAACAACATGCCCAAATGCTGCAAGTGCTCCAACATCTGGGCCAAGAAGATAAGTGTGAAATTTCTAAGCTCCCAGTTAGCCTCACAGCTCAGCTGGTAGAGCATTGGCCGCGTTTAGCCATGTTATTTCTGTCGCTGGTTCGGATCCAGCCGAAGGCCAGATACTCGCGTAACTGGGTTTCTTTAAAATAAATAATATTATATTTTAATATTTCATTATTAATGATTATTACAATGAAAATCATTGTTTACATCGTGTCCAAAGCATAATATCATAGGCTCATTTGTAAAATAAGATGTGAGTTAGCAGATGCAACCTCTCGGTGTCTAGCGTAAACGCTGAAACGTCTGTCTCAATTACAAGTCCGTAGTTGCAAATATACCTGACCTTCATGTAGTCAGTACAGACAGGCAGAACAGTTTAACATAGTGGTTGGAATACATGCGCGATTTAGTATGAATTACTCTGATTAAAACAACGCATTATGCTCAAAACAGAAGACCCCAGCTATGGAATCTTCGACATCTTTCAGTTTTGACGAAGTGACTGAGGAATTTGATCAAATTTAATAAGTCGTTGACAATGCGAGGGTGTGGTCAGAATGGTAATTTTGTAGCCAATGGTTGAGGAAGACCAGGATTCTCTTTATGAAGCAAGATTGATTCAAACACGGGACTTGAATGAACACACAGCCAACGGTAATTCCTAGGTTGGTTGGTCCTTTGAGTGTGAAAGTACTCCAGTATAGCAAGGTATGTTGAGCGCATAGTCGTTCTGAAATTATTAAGCCTGAAGTCCACCATTTCTTAGCAATATACTGCTAGCATAACCAACTGATTTTTCCTCATTGACCTGATGTTGATGAGAGACGAAATTGGCTGGAATCTGGAACAACTGAAATCGATGAGTTAACCAAGCTGCGAGCCCGACTCTATCATTTCTTTCGGCGGTTAACCATTAGACCGATGCCAAAAGGTATCAAAGTAATTAAAATGTTCAACTAGAAGGCTGTTAGTTCGAATCCAAGCAAGTTATACACCAGGGCTGCTCTACGAACAGGAGGCCACACAATGTTTGTTCTCAATAGGTTTGCCGGCTGTTTAATGAACTTTTAACGGCGAATTAACACTGATCTGTAAACAGTGTACAGAAGCTGATATTGGACAGACCACAAGAGGGCTTAGATTGAGTTGAGCTGGAGAAGGAAAATTTATTTGAAAGTGCCTTGAAAATCGAGATATTATCAGGCATGTCGCCACTTCCGGCAACCCATTCGATTTAAGTTCTACAGCTCACTCGAGGCTCTCCAAGTCTTCAGGTATGGGCTCGGAGTAGCACAGGACCCTTAAGTTGCAGTGGTCTATAAAATTACGAAATTGACATTAGTTGCAAGTACAAAGAACGACAACTGCACTTTAGGTGCAAAACGATCGGTCTTTCCAAATATTAAGTGACTAACATAGCAGGCTGAATTAGCTCATTCTTTAAATACTGAAACGCGTTTTATAACGCAGTAGGGATTCCGATGTCACTTCACCTTTGTAAACTAACGCACACTGGAAACGCGAAGAGTGATCTGCGGGATGCGTTCAATTTCTGATCACTTCCATTAATCCAGTTTTACGGGAATGGGCAGTTGTCGCGTACTATCATCTCAATGCAGTTAACCACTGGTCTCTCAATATTGGCTTCTTTCTCCTGCCGTAAATATTCCCAAATCTGTAGCTAGTACTTCAGAAATTTTCTTACTAGTCAAAACTGAATCTCCACCAATATGCCCTGTCATCTCACTAGCATTGTTTAGAATTCATTCTGAAATCAGAATACGCAACAGCATTGGATACCTCGAAAATGACTTCCCCATGTGCCACTAGTTAAATGACTCGTTTTGCTTGCAGCCAACTGTTAAGAAACATTTATCACATAGTCCCCAATCTTTCACAATTTAGTAAATAAGTGGGGCATCTCGGTGTCATTTTGAGCAAACAATTATTAAGCAGTGGTTTTCCTGTTACAATACACAGAGAATTGTTTAAGTTGATGACGGTGTGAGCATTTATGTCAGTATGGCATGTAATGTGAACCTGCACTGATGTGGGCCTTTGTACAGGTAGACCCGGATTCATTTAAACAAAATATATCATTGCCTTAGCTGAAATTAGCTAACCGTCCAATAGTAACTGTAGTAGTCATGTAAAGAGCAGATTTCCTTTGAATCTCGTTCGGACTTAATTTATCCAGTGTTCATTTCGTACAGCAAATGCTGTGGTTTGTGGTACGTACTTGACTTCAGTCACCCCCGGAGTTTCAGTGATACACATAACCTTCCAATGGATTCACGTAGGTCAATTTGCCTTAACCGTTTACGCTTGACCTTCTCCTAGTTCAATTCAAAGTAGAGGAACTTGGTTTTTAGGCGAATGTTTTCCCATCTACAGGCTTTCGTCCTTGTCACTATGCTTGATCGGAATATGCTAATAACTCGTTCAATTTCCTGGTACTCTGAATCCGGAGTATTCTACAGGATTCTGACATGAAATAGTTACCAGGTAATTTTGGTACAGTTTAAACTCAAAAGCACACGCAACGTCTTTGTATTTGGTAATAATCAGAAGAATTCTGATAGAATGAAATGTATCGTTTCTCGGAGAGCGGTTGAGTAAAACATGTTGTTATGTTCCAACCATATGGTGTGTAAGCCGTGCTGATTGAATCATACTCAACTTTTCATTCATCCTATCCTATTCCTCTAGAGTTTTCATATTCCGTAAAAAATCACACTCATTGATACTTTTCGTACATCTCAATGTACTATCGATCGATATTTGTTGAATCTGATCAACGGTGATCTGCATATAAGCAGACACTCTGATTCTCCTCTGAAGTTTACTGGTTTGGGTAGATCTATGAAGAGTGATAACTAATTATGCATCCGAAATGTAGTACGGTCGTCTCAATCCAAACTAATGCGGCTCGTTACATCGATTGCAGCTCGTGTATTTGAACGTACTTTGTGTATTCAGAAACAGTTATTTTGGGCATATCCCTGCCCTGTACCTAATGATATTTACCAATCCACTAACTGGCAACATAAGTCTGAAACTGTTAAACACAAATCTACTCATGGTATTGTAACGCTGGTACTGTTGAATCAGTACAGGATATGTGCAAGCTGAGCTAGACTTTCTACAAGAAGTGGTCATGCAGAATGGCTACCCAATGCGTTTCATTCAGAAGGCGATGCAGGCGGTAGAGTTGAAACTTAAGGTACTCTCTATAAATAAGAAAACTGCGTTTATTAATCTTCTTTTCAAGGGAGATCCCATGGCCGAAATTATCTCCAGAAAGCTAAGAAAGTCAATTGTGTGTCAGTTTCCGTTCAACAGTCGTTATCATTTCAAAACTCAAAGACAGACTTCCATTGTTTACTCGTGTTGAGCATCATATACTGGTCGCACTACAAGGCGATTGTCGGACAGAGTTCGTGAACACCATCCTGCGTGGTTGAACAGAAGTGTGACTAAAACGGTTTCAAGCGCGACTGTTGCTCACTTGACCAGCTCCAATCATTTTGTCAGAAAGAAAGATGCTTTTCGGATTGTCTACCGCGTGCCAAGGAATAGATCAAAAATGGTGAGATTTCGATCGTTGGCCGTTGCCGAAGCCATTAGCATCCGACCGCGCAACCCTGACCTCTATGCTCAGGAGAAGTTCGTGCGGACACTTAACCTCCCCTGGCCCACGATTTGGAACAGTGATCACGTAAATGATAACAAACACGTCGTCCTTAACCTATATTGACCGTTTATGTGACTCACACTAGTCACTGTTTTAATATTCATTGTGTTGTAATTAGCCTGATGATCAAAGACAGAAAACAAGTCTTGTTCGCTACTCTGTCGTTCTCATGACTTCAGTGGGTAGTGTCGAACGAAATATGTGCACCTACCAATGTTTTTGTTGAAATTTCCGAGGGAAACTAATTGCTGCTCATTTTTGAACATCACAATCGTTTTCGCACACAGTGTTAAAATTGAACATTTAAGTCCCTTACGTATTGGCTGCTCCAGATAAAAGGTTCTTTGCTAGTATTGTGATTAATCACCGTGGCACGGTGCCTTCAAGAGATAATGAAACAATTCACTAGGTAACTGAACAAAGTCGCAATTGTATTACTAATAAGTAGTGTGGCAGATTTATGACTTTAGATGAGACCCAACTGTGAAAAGTCGGGGTTTCGGTTGAATTCGAACCAGCGACAGACACAGCATGTCTAAACGCGGCAAGCCCTCTATCAGCTGAGCTACGAATCCACACCCGGAGCTCGGAAATTTCAGATTGGACTCTGTTACCCACCCGTCCCACCGTCTCTTATGGAATCCACCATTGTTCGACAGAGAATGAGAGAGTGTAGCTCCTATAGACAGAGGCAACAAAATGACAGTTTCCAGGGGATCTGTGTGTAACTCGCAGAGTCATGTGATTGTAAGTTATTCTGAAAAGATGAGCCCCAGTCTCACAGAAGAAAATGGAAAATGACAGCGATTTTTCGTTCATTCTTAATCGACACACTATCAATTAGTCATGGCCTTTCTCAATAAAACAGAGCCTGCCGTAAAACGTAATCAAGACAAAAGCTTAACCAGCACATACTTTTTCGTTATTCAATGATCAGCGTTTTATTCGTGTCATCTAACAGAGATAACGATAGTTCAAGATGCAAGGCTGACTTTTGTACACGCTAGATATACTGAATAGGTCCTTAGGTGTAAAAGTCGCATGCACTTTCCGTCACATCTTTCTGTAATTCACACTGAAAACAACACTTGAAATTTGAATGAAAAAATATTTTAAACTGGTTTCCACTATCAAAAGTTGTTTTGGTTTGTTTACTCTCGATGGAGTACCTAACACTCTTGGAAAATGAAGACCGTCATAAATTTGACTGAAAGATAAATCCATGCTGAAAATATTCATTTGTTGTTATCAAGGCTCACTAAGCATTTGTTGTATGCATGTTGACTGGGCTGTTGATTCACAGTCGAAACTATGCAAAATAATCGTTGATAAATATATCGTTACTGATGAGTAGTCGGGGATTTGGTTTATTTTCAAGTTGACCATTACTCACATTTGATTGCAGCGTTCGCATTCAGATAGACTTTCCAGCCAGCCTCTTTCGAAAACAAGCACTAGACTCGAGTTTCGCTCTCATTAGAGCTCATCAGTAGTGCATAACCTTGCCACAGCCGGGATTTGAACTCCGGCCATTCCAATCATGAGGCAATCGTGTTACCCACTGCGCCATTGACCTCACATCAGGCACGACCGAGTTATCAAATCTGAACGCTCAGCCACTCTCGCTTGTGAGCAATGATCAGTGATGGTCAACTTACAAATAATCCAAATCCCCGACTATTCATCAGGAATCCAAAAATATCGCCTTACAGGTTTAATGAGTTCAGTGATCTTGGAAGTCCTAAGCGAGGGGTTATCGATTGGAGTTAACAGGACAGTTACTGTGTCTCCTCTCGAGACGATCGGGTAACCTGATCATATTGTTGCCAAACCAATCTCTTCCACTATATGTCAATCACGATTTCATTTTGTACTGATCAACGAAGCATTTTAATTGATCGGCTAGGAAGCAGTGAATTAACTAGAAAGAAAAACGCGTTTAGAAATTCGCCAAAAATCAAGCGGATCACCAGCCTTACGTTTTCAGATTCTGCTATACTTCCAGAACCCCTCTTGCCCACGTCTTCACCAGGGCTGAGCAGATCCGAATGCCCTGTAGCAGGTGTGTCAAGAGCTAGCGTTGACTGACGACCCTGGAATTAACAAACGGTAAATACAGACGAGTGAAAATTCTTGAACTGGTAATGAGGTTTTGCTTATGTACACTCAATTCCAGTGCAAAATATTACGATTCTCATAAAATGGGGAGAGAATAGGTGTGAAGGACGTGCGAACCAAGTGGCTAGCTTAAAACGTCGTTAGCTGTCAGACACAAGATGTAATTCGGGCGAAATGAATCCACCTCAAATATACGCACTATTGTACACTCGTGGCTATCACATATCCAGCCACTGGTCGTAACATGCAATAGTTCTTGCTGAGACCTCCTACTCCAACCCACTGTTTGTTTCCATGTACTATCGCGTGCTCCCTGTCTACCGGATAATGATTACTAGAAAGCAACATCTTAATTTCATGTCACTGCTAACTAACGTCAGTAAGTAGTATGCGTGATTGCCACCAAACATGAAAAAACAGAGCGTACATACGAATAATACCAACCAGAGGAACAAAAGTTAATGAATTTTTATGTAGTTTGTTCACAGTATGAAGAAAGCTTATTACGTATTGCAAAATATTGCCCACTGCGTGATAAACGCACGGTAAACAAGACGTTCTTACTCCAAAATATCTAATTAGACGTAACAAATAAACAATTTGAACATTGTATTGTCCTCAAGGAGGCCGACGTTTATAATCCCCTCGTTTTATGTGCACTGTAAGAGAGACTAATGTTTCCAAATTCTGGGAAGCGTGAGGTCTATCCTGCTAGAAAATGATCAGAATAACTTACTCGAAATGGCATTATGGAATGTCTTTTTCCCTGAATCAGATAGAAAGGAAAAACGTAGGATTGCGTTAAACCAGATTAATTTTTGCTGTGCGGCATAAAGTTAAAATTCTACTAAGCAGTGCCAGGACGGTCAGGAAAGTTTACTTACAACGAAATATAGATCGCCAGTTTCAAGAACGAGTGACATACTGTTAGCGGTTTTACGAACCGAAATCTCAGCCATCAGATACTTGATATGTGTAAACGACCAATGCTATCGAGTGGATTTTGGCAGGGTTATTGGACCTGCGTCAGCTGGAACTCACAAGGAAGCTGCGTTAGTTGAATGTCCCTGCATGCTACGCGTTTGCAAAAAATTTACTGACGATTATACGTAAAACCCAAAATAAGCCAACAAGAAATTTCAACACAGAGTATGAGAATCGTTTGGGTTTAGCACAAGGTCTCTCATGTGTTAGGGCCCGCAAAACGTGAAAGTAACTGTACCAGCTACCTTGGTATCGAATAATCCTAGAAATATGATGGAGTGCAATAACTGAAAGCAGCCAAACCGAAGGTCAGTTCGATTGAGGTGTATCTCGAAGTATCAAGTTTACTTAATCGAAAGAGAACGGAATGCTTTGAAATTACTTCGAGTTAATTATTTCATCTGAATCAGTCTAGAAACGGGAGATTGCATTTTCATAAAAAAATAATTCATGTTTCTAAACAGAACGCATGCTAGAAGTGGATGTAATACAGACGTTAGTTGAAAACACGAGAAATTACCTGTCCATGTATCAGGGCTTTTTGTTCCTCTGCTTTCTTCTGCTTCCACCGCCGAAACCATTCTTGTATGAGAAAAGTTGCATAAAACTTTCCAACAGTGACGTCATCGTTCCCTGTAAAGTCATTGAGTCGTAAATTCAAGAATCATTTCTGTATGGTTGGTATATAACTCGTGAGTTCTAACGGGCATTCCTGGATAACTGAGTTGAACTACCAACTAAACGGCAAAGCCGCACAGAATGGGTCATGCACTATCAATACGGCATTAACAACTACACACACAAGCAACCTATACACTTGTAAGAAAGCTTGTAGAGAATAAAGGTAAAAAATGATAGATAGTAGAGTTAGGTGAGATGGATGACTAACACCTATCACGATGCGCATGCACATACTTGTTGATCGATCACATGTACCCATTACTGTCACTAGATAACACACTGCATTAACAACCGGACCATGCAAGTACACGAAGCCTGAAATCACGGAAACAGAAATCGAGAAAAGCCAGGGGATGAAAGTTTAAAGTAATTTTTTGACAAATTAAAAAGAACTCTGGGTCCCGTGACGTCTGCTCATCAAAAACCCCGTAAAGACTGAAAAGAATGTGGTAGCTTGCTGGTATGCAATAATCAAAATTCCTCGATTAGGGCCAATATTGAAAGATGAAGCTGCGAGCACAATGAAAGTGAAAGTCCAACTATTCTCACTAGAAGCATACAATTGCTCCGAATCAGCCTATTTTGGGAATGGATTAAGCAATCGGTTGAGAACTGAGGCCGAATCGGCCACTTAAAATCCCTCCATGGACTGTTTTTTCGAAGTGATCACTACGGATGTTTGTGACTGAGCCAACAAAATTGGTGGCTTTAGGACTCCTCGTTGAGCAAACCAACATACAGCGTACTCGTTTTAACTCCATTAAGCCCAAAATGTATCCACACAATAAGTGTTAGTAGTAGCCAACTTAACAAGGCACGGTTTTTTGATTTTGTCGTCTATCCTGAGCTTTGTAGTCTTAGATATGCACCGGTAAGTACTTCGAGCTTATTACAGTGGGTTTAACAATGTCTTGACATTAAGATAGTCAAAGCAAATGAAGGATGTACAAAAATACATGCTATGTGATAACTTATACCACCCATTTTCTACAGTTTTGTCAAAATACACCAACCCTTAGGCCACTTGTTACTATCAAATCAGTTTCAGTGATCCTAGCTCAGCTCAAGTCCAACTTCAGTGCTGATGGTCCACACAGAATCCTAACTTGGCTGGTAAATAACATTAATCTCGGAATGCTGATACACCAAGACTCGAATATGCTTTGTAATGAATTCGTGCCTGTCTGAATGTTGCCTCTGTCGTACTTCTAAGTTAGTCCACCTCACCCATATCGCCTTGGTGAAAAACGTTAGTTTAATGCTCTTTGTGGAGAATTACATTACAAATTGCCCGAGTGAATACCACCAAACTACTCCACTGGTTATCAGTTAAGGTGGCCTAAAATGTGGTACCCAGTCAATCATAACACATATCCAAGTAATGTGCACAGAACGATACACCAGTTGGTGGGTAAACTTAAAGAGTATTAAACAATCACAGTTTGAAACGAAACACGTTTGACATCTTATTTGTTACCACATGCGTTATCTGACAGCTCTGTTGGTGCTGTGTCTGAGGGATATTGGATGGAAAAAAATCCATTTCGTGTGCCTGAGAGTGAAACGTATTTGGTAGGCCACCCTGCATCAAGCACTTCAATCGGATGTTTGTTTTTTTCTTAGCAAAAAGGTCTATCTTCTGGAGTTGACATTCATGTTCTCCTGATTTTCTGGTTGTGAAATTCATGCCTGTGGTAAGGCAGTGCTAACGGAAAGTTCAGTGGTTTACTAGTCTCTCACAATCTGTAAGTTGGTGAATTAAACGCGTTCCTTATTAAGTAATGAAACCGTTAGAGAGGGACGCCGATGCTGAAGTCCACCCACCTAACCATACATTTTTCCCACCAAACATTTTGCATATGGTGTTTAATATCACTTTTATTCACATAATTCACCGATATGCTGAACAAGGGTGGAAATAAATGCCACTGAGCATCACGTGCAGTTGCTAATCAAGAACAGAAGGTCAACAGGTTAGAAACTTATAAAATGAGTGTGAACATAAGAGTTAATGCCATTGCTCGACTTCGCCCATGGTCAAGCGCTATGAACTGCGCATACGATCGTCCATCAACGAACGAAAGGAAATGAAAAAATCATGCATTTGTGTAATTACTGAAATACGTTTATGACAAAGGAACTTCAACAACATGTTCCCATCGACTAGTTCACCCTCCCTTACAAACGGTTTTAGGGTTCGGTAAAAAAGAATGTACGACTAAAACACGCCAAGCAAAGACGTAATTGTTAATGCATCTTTGGAGACTGATGCAACGTAAGATTAACTGAAAGAAGCGAATAGATGGAAACTTCGGATTCGCAGTCTTCAGTAACCGTAATAAAATCGAATTCCGGTGAAGACAAACAGCCAATCATGCAAAACAATCGGAATCACAAAGTTGCCACAACAGTGTGTTAACAGGATGAACGAACGAATACAAAAAGTTGACTACCGGACGTGCATTTATTAGACAAACGTGCAAGCAGGCAGAATGTTGAGAACACTGTGGGATGGATCAGACAAATATGACAATGTGTGAGTGCAAAATTGGGTACATGTTTATTTTTGCTGCAAGTCACAATAAAGAATTGCATAGTAGGTCAGTGGTACACGCGAACATTCTCGGTGTTTCACGGCCGAAAACTGACTTCAAGGTTCAAGGAAACCAGTGTGATGAAAGACACCCACAAGTAGTGAAAATTCTCTGATTAATCAACAGAGGATGAGCAAAATGAAGATACGAGAATGCACTGTGCATGGATGGAGGGCATGGTATAACAGTACGCACCCACTGTGCTCGTTCAGAAAAAGTATGCAGTGCACTGATAACACAATGCTTCTCGAACATATAGAATGAGGCTTAAGAATGGAGATGAATATGCACACAGAGGTGTAGTGGAGAATGGCTTGTGGGTTTTCAAAATACACGTAGAAAAGTGCACGGACTGGTCTTGAAAGTGGACTTTAACCAGGGCAAGTTTGTGAAAGTTTCTGGTTTCTGAAGGGTTTGTATGCTTTGTGTGTGTATACATGAATCTTCCTATTCAGCAGCTTTAATGTGAATAGAAGGTCAGCTGATCTGTTACCGCAACATGTGACACATAGGACCAAAACAAATTACGGTTCAAGTGGCCAACGGAACACTGTATCGATGAAAAAGGTGACCAACCGTCTTACGCAGAAATTTTTAGTCGTTAATCAGATAACCGTTGTGCAATCACAATAGAAACTGACGAAATTTATCCCACCGACTACATTTCAGTATCACTAAAGTTAGTAAATTCAATTTGCCTGCAACCTCTTGATCATGGACATCTCACTGGGATGCTGACTACATCTAGTCTCGACATTATTTGGAACAATGCTGGTTACACACAAACAATTGTGAGGCAACGTTACGATAAAGCAGTATTGTTGTGTTTACCGTGGGCTCGAATGATCATAGGCCAAAATTTTCGGCTCAGAGTTACGAATGATGGAGTATAAATATCATTCTGGCTTGCACTAAGCAAGTACAGTTTTCAGCACTTTTCTTTGAAGTTGGCTATTCACGGGCTCATCTGAATCGGCAAGTGCTGTTATGCACAAGTTTTTGCAAACTGCGGCTAGTGATTACGTTACAAGCTAGATATACCACAGGAGAGTAGCCTCGTGAAAATCAGCAATCCCGTCCACACGCTTTGTACATTCAAAGAGTTTCAAGTACTCTTCAACTGTACATATTTCCAAATCCAAATTAAAAACAATCTGTACTTTTCTCAGAATTATGTGGTAGGAAAGACAAACGGGATGGAAGTGACCACTTACCACCTGCAGGTGGCACGACTTGATCCAATAATTTCGGACTGGTTCGTTTCCAGATTTTTTTGATCACAGTGCGTAGTTCCTCGTTTAACTGGTCAATAGTTGCGCCTTGACAGAGACAGAAAGGTCAAACTGAAAAATCAGGCCCTGTATCATTGTACAAACCAGAGTTGTCTACAGGAAACAGAATAAAAAATAACTGCCTCGATTTGTTCCTGCCCTACTACTGAGTATTTACTAGTGTCATTAGATTATACATTCAATTTAAAGCTGAATAAGGTATGCGCGTTTCCATCCTTGTATAGCAGTGCACACTTGCATCTGATTGTTTGTTCGTGCGCACATTTCTTCTCTCTTTTTCAGTATTTTATACAGATCTCAAGATTGTGTTGATGAATTTGCCTAGAACTACCTAGAGTTAAAATGTGGCTTGTATTTTCTCGTCTCAGACGGTCCTAATACCAGCCTGATCAAACTTGCTCACAGGAGATAGATGAATATTGTTCACCTCAATTTTTTGGCCTGTAATAAGTTTGCCATTTGCTGGCAAGGTAGATTCCGTCTTGTGAGTTGAATTGTTCGATTGTAGACGTACCATAATCCACCTATAAGCTTTTTATCCCCAACAGCAGTCACTTAAATGCCAGGAAATGTTACAGATTAACGTACGTTTTATCAGTGAGAACCCAGGCTGGAATGTCTATCTAAATGCGAAGGCTGCGATCAAATGTGAGTGATGTTCAACCTGAAAATAAACCAAATCCCCGACTATTCATCAGTAACATATAATTGTGAAGAACCCCGTGCTCATGCAAACGATAAGTGAATCAAATACATTCGTTATAATTAGCAGCGATCTGGTGGGCTTCCGTTTTATTCAGCATATCCCACGCTGGCACACGGTATAGGTCGAACGATTGAAGTTGTAAACCAGTCCACCTGGGATTTCATTCATGAAACATTTGAGTGATAGTTATGACGGTCTAGCAATTAGTATATTTTTTCAAGTGGATGGCAGTAATACGTGTAACAAAAGTTTTATGATACTTAGTTGCGCACCGGTACCTGTAGTCAAGCTGTGCACGCAACAAGAGGTGAACAGTGTAAAAAACGTAAATTCTTCATTCGACAGCTTTATGTGCATATTTTTTGTCGTTTCCTGTTAATCCCCGGTTGTTAGCTGTTTACCTGCTCAATTCTATGGGTTTGCGTTCAACTGTTTTGATCTGGTTGGTTTATACAGTTTATACTGACAAGGGTAACGTGTGGGAATAGTGTTAGTTTTCAAACCTCAGCGATCGACCGTTTGATCTATCGCAGGTACATCGTCAAGTCATTTCAGTATTGGAGTGAAAATAACGCAGAAATGAGATGGATACATTTTTGTTGGTGGTTTCTGGGAGTATAATTTCATGTTTGGAACACCAAAGAATTCGTTTGTGGAGTAGGAGACTCAAAAATTGGATGCACCTGCTGCCTTCAACTTCCCTCAAGAGTCCGGAAAATGAAGCATACTCACTAACCGTTACTAGTGATCGGAGACACATGCCCGAATATTTTTGTTCCTCTAACTTTATCTGTACCTAATTATCGCAATTTTATTACTAAATAGCCAATAGGGGTTTGGGAACTAAGGTTTTACCGCATTTGATAAGTGAACTGTGCGTCGAATAATCAAACCATCACGATCACTGTATCAGTAGCAACGATCGTTAAGGATAATGTAGACATTGATGTGACTTGGCAGTTTGCTTAATTTTCTTCAGCTAACTGATACACTTGTAAATCATGACAAACTTCATCGTCTGTGCTACATCCCACACAAATTCACATAAAAGCAACACACGATAGGCATAACTTGTGCATAGCTAACACGACAGACAAGCTGTTTACAGTTAGCCATCAGCCTTTTTGAAGGATTAGTCAACATAACGTTACTTCACCTTCAGACACACATTTGAAAGTGTGCAACTAGTTACCTATTCGTCAATATCGAGAATACACCCGCCGGAATAGGCTAACTTCGAAAGCGACCTGTATTCCGTAAGCACAATTCAAGTAGTGTTCGGGTTAAAATCACTCCAGAAGAAAATTCAATGTGTAAGCCACAAACCAGTGATGAATATGGTAATAACTATATTTGGTTTTCGTTAACGGTTGGGTATTCAGGTGAAGCAAAACGGATATCCAGACTTCTCAGTCGACTGTATAAGGTCAAAAACAACCGATTTCTAGTCAATGATTACAACAGATTCAACCGCATATATCGTCAACCTCACAGCTCACTTTATATATACCCGGTCTGAGCATATTGCACACATTCATCTTGAAATATTATAGGAATATTTTTGGGAATACATTTTGAAAAATACCTTGAATTATTTTAAAATATTCGCCAGGCGCATGCAAATTTCTAATGAGTATGGTTTACAAGTGATCAAGGAAAGGGTAAGGGAATCCTGGCAATTACATAACTGTCACTCAGTTGCAAAAATTCATTAGGCAGTCTCTAAAATTCCAAACTTATTTGACTGGGATAAAATGGTTGGAAAGTTCATCTGAATGCGAAGGCTGCGATCAAATGTGAGTGATGATCAACTTGAAAATAAAGCAAACCCCCGACTACTCATCAATAATGTGAAATANAACTTGAAAATAAAGCAAATCCCCGACTACTCATCAGTAATCGTATAACTATGTCAATGTGACGGATGCATTGTGCCCAATCTACCGAGATAAGGTCACCTAGTCCAGAAGAGTGAGAAGTAGGATTCGGTCCACAGCTGAAACTACTGGAATTCGCCTATGCAACCCACTCCTTCCCGCCCTGAAACTTTTTGTTCAGGCTTTGGATCTGCCTCGACTAACATCCCCCTGTTAGCATGTCAAGACCCACAGTTCAAGTAGGTACACGACTACAGTTTGACATTAAATTGACTGATCTCATTAGCCATCCGTTTCCCGTTTGTCCCACTTATGATTTCTACTTATACTTTGTGATATAAAGGTGGTGTACCTAACCTTTTGGAAAACGATTAACCAAGAGCCAGCTTGTTCGCTATACAGTATTCTTCCCACTTTCTTATAGCAGACAGTCCGCCTGGGTTTGTAGACAACCTAACTTGCCTGGTTGGTATTATATTCTCACTTTCAAATTGTCTTGCGTTACACACAAACGCCGAGAAATGGAGAAGGATAGAAAGACATCCAAAAGCCAGCAGATAGAAATAGTTGCACGATCGTCTGCAATTCAGTTAGCACGTGTTTACGTATTACGCAGAGTTCTTTTGGTAGACGACATGGGGTGTGCAGAATCGTTTGAGTAGGCATCGGACGTTGGCAGTAGGAACTGCTCTGATTTTGCCAGCTTATTACGCCAAGTCATTTAAGGCTGTATGACGATCATTTTTGTCTATTTCTAAATAAGTTGATCATTTCAAATTATTTCGTATACAGATGCGAAAATGTGTGGTCGTACAATGGATCCGAATGTGCTGGAAAAGGTTTCAATATACAAGGTTCCACACCTTCTTTCTAAAAGTTTTAGTGTCAGTTGCGCACTTTTATATATATATTTCGTTGAATGAGCAAAATTGTTTGTCATCATGATACCTAGGCCACTTTCGTGTAGCGACACAAGTTATTCAGTGTCACTAAGCTAGCAATAAATTGTTGGCCTTTCTTCTACCATACACAAACACCGAACTCATCCAATGACGATGAACGCGTTATTAGAGCGATTGTTCAAGCTAACAGCTTCATGCCTAATTTTGACGCAAAGAAAAAGTCCATACAAGTGAAGGAATACCATAAATCATGATTGGGCACGAAGTAACCGCATAACTGTTTTGAACAGTCTGGTTCCATATCACCTGGAAAGAGAATGTGACCTAAGTGGTGTGGTACGTGTATACCTGTATACATATGAGCACAAAGGTATTGTACTTGTGAGAAAAATAGTCAATTCACTGCATAGTTACTTATCTTCGGTTAAGCCGTGTGGTTTATGGAGTGCTATTCTGGTCTGGTGCAATCATATTATGGGTGGTAGAAATCGATGGAATAACGGATGGCCATAATAAATTGACGTAATAGTTATCAAGGAAATCACAGTTATTTTTGACATTAAGCAGGTCGGGTGCTTAAATGGTTATTTTCGACCTGATGTAAACCGGATACCGAAGTCGGTCCACATAAAAAGTAGTGAGCAAATTGTAGATTAAAACAATTCTGGTGAGATGTACTAACCTTCCGTTTTTATCTTCAAATTCGTGCGGACTAAAGCAAACAGTGTAGCATTGAACATCACTGTGCCGTCACTGTTCAGCGGCATGTTCATTCGCACCAAAGTCTATGTGGTTTTACAGAAGAAACAAATAACAAGTTGATAACAGCTTGCGATATTATTTCGAAAACAATATAAGACTAGGTGGTATCCTACCCTGTGTTATGGCAACAAAATTCGTGGTTTCCAGGAAAGTCAAACCAACCAAAGCGTTCATTAAGTAAACACAGGAGTATCCACACAAACTGTCTGATATACTCCGAAGTTAGTCATGAAATTTGGTCAAGTTAATTAAAAGTTTCAAGTAACGGAGCCTTTACAAACGCCTCATTATATCTGAATTACGATCAATGACAAAGAGTTATGCAACACTCAGGACAAACAGGACAGAATGTGGGTTTTCATTTATGGTTCTGTTTCAGTTATTAGGCATGCACTTTCGGAAATTGAAAGCATACACGGTCCACACTCGGTACGATCGTTATCTCTGCTGGGCGATTTTAAGACGAATTCACCAAACTTGGTAACTTGTAACCTGACTTTCTTCCGAACTACGTCCCCAAACTACGCAGATGTCTCTGAGTCATTTGATGAAACTTTATGGTCGGGTACATCTTCGTCAATAATCAAAAACGCTTCTGATTTCACGGTGATATTTATTTCAGAACGTAGACTGTGAAGTAATTCAGCAATCATCATATTCTCATTGTATTCGTTGATAATGGTAGTGCAGTTGGGAACTAGTGCAGTATAAAACATAGTACACGCGCAGCAGGTGTTTGTCTTCTCAGTTAACTTCATCTAAAAGACTGCAACAAAAGTGATTAGTCTACTATCAAAGAATCTGGCCAATGTGTCCTGTCAGTTTCAGTAAGAACCTGTCGGGTAAGCAGCTCAGTGTTGAAGCGTTTACCACACATAGGTCAAATGGTAGCGACTCTGTGGCACAGGTAACCTCATCTACTACCTATCCTCTAGTTAATATTTTTGTCTTTCTGTCTAAACCTTTTTGGATCGCTCACCTTTTGCTTGTTAGCCAGTCAAGTCGAACAAATTATAACATTTCTATCGCAAAGGACATGTGGAGAGGTTATACTCTTTTCAACACCTGTTTCCATAGTGACCGGCTTTCGAGAGATTGGTCCTCGCTAAAACGTGAAGCCAAATGAGACACTCCGGGTCATCTTAAAGGTTTGTCTTAGTCACTTTACAACTGTCATAATGCTAATGTGATCGAATTCTAGGGGTACTAAAATAAACTAAAACTCCTGTCTGCGTATGCAAAAACATGTCAAATATTCTTAAACCACTTGAGCCCTTAGCAGAGGTGAAGTCGTCAACACCAGGAAGCACGTGATTCATAAATGACACACTCCACTCCAAATTAACTGTCGACACAGTCACACTCTTCTGTTTGTTGATGAGTAGTGGGGGATTTGGTTTATTTCCAAGTTGACCATCACTCACATTTGATCTTCTGTTTTTGATGGTTACACTCCTATGTAACGTGTTCCGAATTTTAAGTAGGATTCACAGCTACTTCAGATAAATGTTGAGGGTTGACGAGCACTATCCCCAAAGAGATTTTGTTTTTACAACTAAACTCTTATGAACTTCAGGTGGGTGTAATTAACCATGAGCAAGCACTTAGTTGGTCAGCGGAATCTACCAGAAAGTAAAGAGGCAGGAATTACAGTATTTCTGAAGGCATGTTTGTAAGATGGATTATTTTTATAGAATTACTTTTGACGGAAGAGGTAGTGCACTTCTGAAGAGACAATCCCATATTTGAACAATTGCACAACCCACGAAATAAACTACACAGTGGGTTGCATGAACTTTCCCTTCGCTGTGTCATTGTGAACTCGATCATTGCAAGATTATAACTCTAGGTATTGCAATCACCTAATCTATCGTGTTGGGAATTTAGGGTTGAAACTTTGCAAAAATGCGCGTTGTATTCTACAGTTTCTTTGGCTGGTTGAACCTTGAATGGAAACTACCTGAACTAGATGCAAAGATTGTGATATTCATTCTCCGCCTAGCTCGCTAAAAACCAAACTCACTTCTCTGCACACACGTACATGGCTGTGAGCAAGCCACACAAAACTGTTTTTTAAGAAGCCCACATAGCTGAACTTCAACGAGCCATGTCTGATTAATAAACAGATTATGCAACGCATGTACCGAGGGAGGACAAACTTAACCATTCGGAGGTGACAGCAACCTACTGAATTACACAGCGCCACGACTCAAAGCAATAGCTAAGTAGACCATAAAGGACTAATGTATATCAGAGTTCAAGGAAATAGTCTCTTGCAATGATGCAGTGCACTCCTACACCGGATTTCGTACACATACATCACATATATGTGTTTTTTGTTGCAGGCAAACCCACAGGAGATCAACCTACAAAATACTTTACAATTAAGACAAACTCCGTGGTGGCTAGCGAGTACTACAATTTTACCAGATCATGCAAACCACAGGATTCATCGCAAGGTTTCTTCATCGAGTAATAAACACCGTTCGCAGAGAACCCGTTGCACTTACCCGAAATCTTTGTTTCAAGAAATCAAACAAGCTTACAGTGTTCACTAATCAGATGCATGAAGATACTTTTAATTTTCAATCATCAGCCATTAAGTTAACCTGTCAGTTGCTCATTAAATAATTGAAACCGTTGGAGTTTTGGCAACACTTCTGAATTTGCGTCTGTGTTGTTTATTTTGCATATAGTTTGCAAGAATGCTTTGGTATTTTGTGATATATTGCGGTTACACAATGTGCTAAAAACAGATCAATCCGGAAAGTATTTCCGCTGTACGTGTGGCTAAAATACCTGAGTGGTGAAAACGATTTGGTCATTCCTGTTCTAGTTGCGTTGAATCTCCAGATGTATATTTACTATAGAATTACTGTAAACGTTTGACAAAAGACCCACTGCCCAAACCACCTAACTGCAACAAAAATTACTCAGACTGATTCGGCTATTTTGTTGTGCAACGGAATGCTTCTGGTCTATGTCATTTTTAGGGAGTACATTCAAGATGATGTTGTACAAATGAGTGTAGTTGCTTTAATTTCTCAGTGTTCTCAAGTTATTTAACCGAATGATTTATTTGAATGAACATTCTTAGCCAACCCACCCAATTCACCTAAATAAAACAGTCAGATAACGGAACTTGGAATACGCAATACTGTTGGATTATAAATGAATACTGACGATGCACTGATGGTAAACTGGGTACGCAGACGTTGTTAGTAAGTGAGCATCGATTAGTGGAGTCACACTGTCGCCTGTGATAGGTTATACAGCTTAGTTCAGTATGGTTTAGTTCAAGAATGACTACTGTCTACAAACAACGTGCCTAAAGAGACCTACGAGTTGCTGTGGAATGACAATTTTGTAAAGTTCCGTGGACAGGATAGAACTGCTTGTTGATTCATCGTCGGAGTGAATCACTAACAAGTTCACTTCTGCCAATTGAACAAACCGACTGTTGCACAAACCATACAACCGCAGTTAACAACGGTAGCTAATCTCAAGGATACGTGTACGATCCAAAGGTCATAGCGTGGAACTTACCTTACCTCAGCTTGACGACCATAGAACATGACAAGCACCACCACCACCTACGCATTCTAAGCTCAGTTGTGGTGACAAAGATTAGCCGCGTTAATCCGACAATTATGAGCGAATCATGAGCTGCCCTGGACCTAATAACGGTATCTGTTAAGTCTATCACTCAAAGCACTTTGAAAACCGTTTGGTTTTTTCAATTCCACCCTAACTTTGTTTGTCGTAAATACACCAAAAATATCAGTTTTAGCTCTAATGGTCTTTTGGTGCTGATCGGCTGATGCTGAACTGTGAAACTAAAACCAATCTCCGTCAAAAGAAGTGATCGAATAAACTGATGAGTTAAAAGGGGCGCACAACAGCTCAGTATTACTGGTGTTTGCTGATCTTCGCTGGTTGTAAAATATCCGCACCAAATTTAGTAGGAATAAAGTCAAACAGTTTAGGCGCAGTGTTTAACATGTTATTGCTAAACAGATAAACAATAACAGAACGTTAGAAAAAAGTTGTAATACTCTACGTTTCAACCAACTGGATTTCGATTACAACACTCTTGAGGAAGACCACCCGAGGTGGTTGAAACGTAGAGTATTGCAACTTGCTGCTAACGTTGTGTTATTCTCAATCTGTCTATCAAGCTCATTGATTATCTTCTGCATGAGTGGACCAAAGAAACAAATTTTTAGACGACGTGCTTGGTTTTGTGGTTTTGTCTAGTACGTATAGCCGACTGTCATAGTTTCCGGGCCGCGCAGAATGTGTTCATTACTTAAGTGCACACGACGGTATGCTTACCCCGGTCTTTGTGAGACATGAGACATATTGCAGAGTTTCACAGACTGCGGTCAATAAGTTGAATTCTACACAGGGAATGTTGAAAACAACAAATTCGCCAACGAAATGATTCTCGCCAACACGCTGTGTTTAAAGGAAAGACAGATGTATATTAAAAATTGCCGTTGCGAGCTCAGAACAAGTCAGTGAAGTGTTTGGTGAGAACAGACGATGGAACAAATCAAACAAGTGTGGCTACTGAAGGATAGTTGACAGACACCAAGGCACACTCACCACGCAAGCGGTACGATGCGGACACAGTTTTCCAAAACCCAACGGTGGTGAGATTTTACGTAACAGAGTAACCACATCCAAGTGCTTTATTCTGCCTCTATAAAAGAAAGTGACAAAATGGAAAGGTGAGCAGACTCAAAGTTGGCAGAGGGTCCGGGATTTTTATGGGTAAAACGTAAACTGATTACTCAAGCAGAGAGCTACCGCGAAAAATCGAGATCTTTTCTTCGATTAACACGCATACTGAATTAAAAATGCATCTAAACATCCAAACCTGTCGCGGACACTTGCGGTCATAAGCGAGCTTTTACGGAACTAAATGAGAAAAAATGGATTCGATTTCCACGACGTTTTTTCGATTGGTCCTCTGTGTATCCTGACCACAAACGGGTTTGCAATCAACCTCCAATAGTGAAACAAAAGGTCCACAGGACAGAGATCATGGCATGATGAATCGGATAGACGGATGTGGAAGGAAACAGGTGAAGTAGGCATGCCGTCAAAAGTTTTAAAACAGTATGACGAACGACATGGTTGATGCACATTAGTAACAACATTTGTTTGAATACAGTAGGATCGTATCTTTCAAAGGACTGGGACTCCTCAATTTGTGAAAATGGCCTCTCGTGGATGAGGGAGAAAACAGGCAAGAAGACTGAAACATTGAGGTTTTTTTACGCAGATCGATGAGATGGCAATGAAAAAATAAATTGCATCTAGGTTACGTGGTTCACTGATTTATACAACTTCGACAAACAACCTGAAAACACTGGATGGACAAACACTATACGAGCACATGATGGAGCGGCGACCTAAATTCGAACTTGGTCAAATTATCAGGGTGATTAAGCGGATTTACAATTCCAAGACCGACTTGCTGATTTGCTCAGCTAGTCAGACTCCTGTTGTTTCACTCTTAATACGCGTAGGTGTCCGTTTAAGTTGGTTTCTTCCCCGTAAAGTTCCAGGTCGATGGTGATCTAGCACAAATATTTAGAGTTTGCCTTTTCGTACAGCCTTACCTGATCACTTCGTGTGAAAAAATTTGTAAGCTGATGTTATCTTTTATGATCTTCCTTATAAAATCACGTCGTCACCTCTGTACTGTCGGTGCATACTTGCATATATTCTCCTGTACAATTGCACTGTTGTCCATTTAGTGTGTATGGATATTGTGAAAAGGTTGTCGCGTTTTTACTATGATCACTGGGAAACCATTCTCCCCCGTATAATCTTGTTCATTGTTTTCATCTCCAATCCCTTTATTGTTTAGAACAAAACTTTTCACATAGACCTTTATGATTCTGCTCATTTTCTGTTTTGGTCAATGCGTTTTAAACAAATTACACTTTCCTCCGGTGCCATAAGATAATCCACTGTTTGCACTTTTAACATCTGGACACCGATTCAGTCCTTCATAATCATACGTAGTTAATGAGCATCCAGTATCAAATAATTGGCATGTTATGATGCAGTACGAAAGAAAAATCGATGGATTAGTTTGTTGAACTCTTATTGAGAGGTGTTACCCAGTGAGTGGGAGGGCTTCACATCAACAACTGCTACTACGACAGAACAAGTATGCCAAAAGTGGGTGGGATCACCTGGTGCAATGCTCGTTATTTTCAACGTCAAGAGAGAGCTGAAAAAATTCATTATATCCTAGACTGCGTGCTTTCGTGAGTTATAAAACGAGGGCCGTGCGGTCGGTTAACCGATTAACAGTGTTGGCAGAAAAATGGTGCAATTTTATCGGACTAAAATCCAGCATAGAAAACCAAGGAAGAAAATCAGCCGGATCGATATAGGGTATGTCCATACAGGAATACGACAGCAACGATGAAGAAGTCAATGAGTGTTATTTCTCGACATCCACAACGAATGAGAATCAGACTACAAGTATACAACCGTGAGTTGGTCTGCCGGCCAGAGGACCAAATGTACATCGCTGATATATTTTCTGACGCCTACATACTCGGGGTTGCAACGGATGATTTTGGGTTTAGGTTCGTCGCCTCGATGAATTGTAGGTTGGTACTAATGAAAAAAGGAGTAGAGCTGCAGAATGCGATGGAAAAGAACCATGCGCTTGAAAAACCGACTGATATAATAAAAAGTGATTGGCCGAAAGTCAAAGAGAGTCCGTTTGAAGAACTGGTGATATTTTTGAAAGCCCGCCTGACCAGTTTGTATAGAAAGACGGAAAGGTCCACGGAAGCTGGCGAATGGCTACTCAGAAGGTTTTGCGGCGGCGAAGCATTGAACTAGTCCGCGTGGCACACGTTAATACGAACAGATGTGTGCGGACGGTAGAGAAACCGTAATAGTGGTAAGACAAGCCCAGCGATTTAAAAGAACATGCATCAGATTAAGAACATTCCAGAAAGTACTCCTCAGAACAGGCGAAGAAAACTAAGCATTTGCTAGTTGCATCTGACATATTCAGACATGGTGAAGAACAGCACGTGTTACAGCGAATTATTTTTCGGGTAATCTTGACATCGAAGTGCGGTGGTTGACCGACAGTATGCTCGTTTTTCTCTTTATAGCGCAGTGGAGGTTTCGTCTTTTAAAGAACCTCATTTTAAACGCACAGAATCCAAGATATTTTGAAATAACCCAGCGTTCAACAGAATTCGTTACGAAGCAAATTGCAAGAGTTTGTACAATCACCACGGAAAACAGAACAAGCGGAAACGGACGATGTTTGGACCAGGCGAGAGAAGGTATGGGCCCAGTGTGTCCAAACAAACCTGAGATAGGTTATGATTGACGCAGTGGTCAAAAATAGTATACACAGATAGTGTAAGGTCGAGGTTTATGCAGCAGTGAGCATTGGAACCCGTCTGGATTCCGGAAAATGTATGCCGGTAAAATGGAAGACGTATGCTACAGGCCCTGAAGAAGCACCAGTTAGAGGGGACGTAAAAATGTTTCGCAGATGGGACTGTGTTTGACGGATAGCAGTCCACCAGAAAAGGGTAAACAACTACTTCATCGAACTGATTTATAGAGGTAACGATTAAGACAAGTTGTTTAAGCGCATGGCGGGTTGGAAAAACCGAATTGGGTAACTCAGGTTGTGCACCTCTCACACAAAATAGAAATCCCGCTCGTAGTTTAACACACACAACTGTGAAGATATTCACTGTCGACACGACTGAAGTAGAAATTATGTCATTACGCCGGATATTTGCACAAAACGCCTATATAGTAAACCTTGTTAATGGACATGTGGAACTGAAAAATCTTGAGGTTGGGCCCCACCTGCGGAGAACAAGCTGGTTTACACGATGGTAGACTAAAGACGAAGTATTCGCCGAAGTGTTGAAAATTACAATAAGCGGCACATTTGAAAAGTTATGCACTGCGGCACAAATGCGAATCCCGTTCAGATCCAACTTGGTAGTCCACGTACAACTAAAAGATACATTGCCCAAATATGTGACCATATTTTGTGTCTGCTCTCTCCTGTGGAACAAGTCAGGTCGGCTGCACAATCAGGCATCTTTTTCAGAGAATATGTGAAATTCACCCCAAATTTCCGAATGAGGACAAAGTGAAGACTATTTCAAATGCAGTTTTGGCACACCTTGTTGATTCAGACGACCAGGTCTGACCAGAAGTGGCGTTTCAGCCCATTTACCCCTTGTTCGAACTTTTGTATTCTGGCCACCGTAGAGGTGATCGGAATTTGGTTGCGCAATCCACAATCGTGTTCTCAGAAGAAATTTGTCCAGGCCCTACGATTACAATGCCCCGTTACGCACCTGATATCTCCGGATGTCGATATGTCCTGCAGTTCAAAACCGTGTGACTTAACTATGTGACTAATTGCTCTTGATTTTGCCCGCTTAAAACCCATGATGACATAAAATGCGGTGTAAATGGTACGATGATTAATAACCGAAAACAGTTCACCAAGAAACACCTTTTACTTTTAATGAACCCAAAAAGGATATTCAAAACTCTTAGTGAAGTTCTTGATGGTAAACAAGGAGAGAGGTCACTAAAACACAACAGGCAATTGTGAATGTAAACATTTCTCTATAAAAATAGAGGTCATTTTTGTAATATGTTGTAACTGGTGCGGCTTAGACTATTGTTGGCATAGTAGCCAATTACCTGACACACTCGATGTGTGAATTCTTGATAAACCTGTCCTATGTGGATTATAAACAAAATCGTGCAGCCGGCTGTACGTAGCACGCTGGTAGGAGGTTGGAGAACCTTACCCCCAAAAGAAACGAAAAAGGTCGTGTGACAAATTGGTTGCAGGTTCGTTGCCACATTCACACTCATATTCCAAACTTGATTGAAGTCACACTTCAGTAGGCAAAATGGAAATCAAATATCCACAAATAGATTCGATGGTGCATTCATGTGAAAAACGATTAAAAACCCACTTTGCCTCCGGATCATACTCTGACCAGAGTCGGACGAATTCGTCTAAATGATGTGGTCCTAAAATTGACCAGTCGCGTGTCAAGTAGTCAAAGTTGTCCATGATAACAGCCACAAACAAGTTGATAATCTAGAACGAATTACCAAAATGAAAAATTACTAACGGATTAGATATGAGCATAAGGTTCTAGTGACGGTTTCTAGAGTTTATAGCTATAAACGGTGCATGTCCGACTTGTACACATATCGCACCAGACTAACTCTATCGACTGACCGTGCATAAGAAAGAATAAAGTTGGCGGATCACAGAGCTCAACAGAATAGATACATTTTTGTGATCGATAATTCAAACACGTTCATACTCATACGTTAACAGAAATAGATCGGCCGACTTAAACAAATTCTGCTGGCACACGTGTCATACGGATCCGAGACAGGTTCAATCAGGCCATACGGTATAGAACGTGATTTGGTTACGTTTTGACGAACAAATCAGGGCTCACTAACTTCGTTGCATTCCTGGTAAAATTGTCATATTCAACAATAGAAAACGGCAAAATCCATTGGCGTTTCAATAAAGCATCATATGACTACAGTCATATCTCATCAGTGTTTCCGGTTGCGTCAAGCCATGGTTATAACTGTTGAGCGTTTTCATAGTGGGTTTGGAACGATTAAAATGTTGGGTGTTTCTTGAACCTGTTCTGCTAACTAACATCTCTTCGTCTCACAAGAAAACAAGTTAACACTCAACAAAAACCGGACCGCATTTTACCATATAGTAATCGGATATCATAGACAGCACCAATCATGTTAGTAAGCTGATGAGCTTTTCCAGACGCTCAGAGACTGTTTACAGCTGACTAACCGCACAAAACCTTTGACTATTTTGCGAAATCTTTGATACGACCCACCTCACGTTACATATTTCAGCCGACATATCTTGAACGATGCACCATTCTTAACTATGCAAAAAGTCAGTTTTCACTCTGTCAGTCGTCCAGAACAGTATCTAGATGAAGTAGACAGACGATCCGAACGATCCATTGGTTGAAGTATAGTTTACTACAGATATCTTAAACCACAGCGTTAACAGCACTACTATTCGGTCGAGTCACTCCAACAGTTGATGACCTGGTGCAACTTTTGAATAACTGTTATTTTAACCTAGAGCTTATATGTAAAGTTGTGGTCTGTAGTCTTGAGAAGTCACTCTTAGGTCACCAGGAAGTGAATAGTCTTGAACAAGTTGCCTACCAGAAATTCACGTGGATAGAAGACCAATATCTCACTGACTTCACACTAGCAAAACAGCAATTCAAACTTGCGAACACGTTATTCACACAGACTTCTGTTTCGAAATCTGACGGCTGCCCTAAATCATCCCTAGTTTCGCTGGTGACTACGCGGGTTGTTGTTAACTAATCACTCATGGTAAAAACACTATACCAAAAGCGCAATTCAAAGAGGTAGTCAATAAAGCAAAAGTTTGACCGCATTACACATTAGATAAAGTAAGGCATGACAAAACCGTCTAGAACATTCATGGCAATAAACTTTTCAGTACAGCATTGAATAAACAAACTGCAGGTCCCTTCGACCAAACCAGTTCAGCTCGTTGGTGCTATCTTATGCTACATTTGTCAGTTCACCAGTGCCTTCGGGGGATATAACAACAGCAAAACCCATAGATATTTGCTGGCCAATGAAAGGAACTCGTTAGCTAAATGGGTGCATCCCACTTTGCAGTCGATGAACGACGATGTCAAGAAACAATCGCCGGACAGATCCAGGCCACTGACTGAGTTATCTATTTGGTTGGAACACTTAAATTACGATTAAATCATTTAGTCCAAGTTTCCTGAAAATAGGGGAATCTGTCTCATTCACTTGATTTAAGTCGGATTAAGATTTACATAAACAGATGATCGCGAACGTGAACTCGCTATAAGGAATGACATTCTTTCCCCATATACATAACTGTTTTTTACCCTTCTCCCAGTTGAGTGGTATGCGAACTCACTCAGTGCTTGTAAGCCTGTTAGTACAGAGTCAATAAAGATAACCTGAATACATCACGCCTTGTTTTGTTAACCTGTTTTTAAATCCTATCAAACTACAAACACCTTTCCGGGACTGATATCCCTAAATGTGTTTCTCTTCACGTGTGGCCACATATTATCAGTCGTTGACCAGCATTCGTGTCAAAGATTTTGCAACTATCTTGCTTTTCCACTGTATGGTTATTGCCAATGTTCTGTTAGGCAATTTGAGTGCACGATCAAATCAGTGTTGTGTTCATTGCGTACAGTAGTTGTGAATCTGTACATGTTTAACTTGAAAGGTCAGTTTTGGGAGTCTGACAATTCGGTTTGACCACTCTTGGTAATCTACAATCACAGAATTCACTTTAGTGTAAAACAAACAAACAACGCAGACGTGCTTCGAATGAGTTCTGTAAACAGCGTTGAACGGACAGTTTGAGTTCAGAGGGGACCATTGCCGAAGCTTCCCGACTGTTACACATAAACTGAAATAAAAATCACATAGTTACCTAAGACTACTCAAACCGGTTGCTTTGAGGTCACACCGTGGTCTACTACTACTACTACTACTACTACTACTACTACTACAGTTTATACACACTAATCAAAAGTATGTTGGCTGATGGAAACTGTCCGGAATAATAGGGGTTCCAAAATCCGTGTATACACATGTATGAGCAACTGTAAATTAGATTGCAATATTAATTGAACACCACTCTTAACACAGTTTAGATTTCTTATTAATGTTTGCCCACTTTGAGGTCAATGGCGCGGCGGTCAACATGTTAAAACGGACATCGGTAGAAACGCTGGTTTTACCAAGAGCGCGTGTTGTCGACAAGTCTCAAAAGGAGAGGAACTAGGGCTGGGTGGTTCTTTCAGGAAGAGGCTGACTGAACAATCTATCTGAATGAGGTAAATGCAGACGGTTGCAAGTGAGTTGTAATTTCTCCCAGATCCCATTGTACCTACTAGTACTCGAATTATCATTGAACAGTTTTAGGAATTTCTGTGATCTCAACTTGACGAGGAATCTTAATCCTGATTTCATCAAAGAGATAGAATGTCTTTGATGTTGTTCGCAGGTAAACTTGATTGAGCTTTCTCATACGATAATTTAATCATATCTAGTATGGGATCAGTGGTGCTGTGGTCAAAGCGGTTGCCTACTTGAAAGTGGCCCGAGTTTAGATTCTGACCTTGTTAAGCTGTTACAAAAGGAAAGCTGAAGCACAGTGCCGCTTTCCATTATGACGCTTAAATCGGCAAACACGATTATCTGTAAGAGTATCTCAGAAAAAACGCGGCGATCCGCCCCCAATCCAATATGATTAATGAATTTCAAGTCTGAAACTCATGGCTCATTCAGTAGAATTCTAGGAATTGCTACCTATCTAGCTAGAAACGCCTAAGCACAAGTGTGTTTAAAGAGCTACATCCTACGGCTTCATGAATTGACGATGGACTTCAGAACACTATGGTTGCATTACTGTATACCTAGGCAGTTCAGCCCGATCGGTTAAAGTATTTTCTTATATTCACTACTATTAATAACCTTTTTGAAAACAATAAGTCACGGAATATTGCATGGATTCAACTAAGCGTTATATGGATTGTTGAATTAGATCACTGTCTGTTGGTGTACAGTTGTGTGGTTAGTGCTTCGACGGTTGTACGCTGCAATGTTCAAGATTGTTTGGTTGAAAATTGCCCATCTGAGATCATACAAGAGCACTGAGTTGCTTTTTACTGCGCCCCACACATTGTACACAGTGTGGCTACATTACTGCGGCCATTTGCTTGAACCCGGATGCGGACAGTCGATTTCGTAACAAAATTCGTGAGTACGATTGTGAACTTTACTTCTGTTTGCAAGCGCTCAGAGATCTGTAGAAAATCAGTCCATCGTTCAGTGGTTTACTTTTTCCACCACATTTCTAGAAGTTTCTTACACGAAGACCTTCATATCTTGTTTGTCACTGTATGTTTCATGTCCATAAAATTCGTGTATAATACCTTCTGTCCAGGTACGTCTAGGTTTATTGTCAAAGCACGTCTACTCATAAAAATACTCTCTAGGCTTTGCAAAATATATTTAAGTAAGTTAGGAGTTGAAAGATGAGTACAATTGCAACTGATTATACTGATATTTCGTGTCCTGTTTTTGATATTTCCCAAATTGACCCAAATTTCTAGCGTACAGTAGGACCGTATTAGTTCAGAAGAAAGTCATTGTGAACCAGTGCACTTAGAGAGCTTACAGTTGAAGTGCAGTTACGATTGAAAATGTACAGCTCAGTTTTAATTATTGTTGAGTTCAAGATTCATAATACACAACCTCAAACATTTTTGTTGTCTGACGAAGTTTCCTAATTTGGAAACTGGTAACTGGGAAACATTTTACGGACAAGATATATTGGTGTTCATCAGTGGTTTGTTTTGTACTCTACATTCTGTCTACAACTTCACATACCGGAGACATTAGAAAAACTTCAAATACCCAACTTTGTCTATCAATCTGTTTGGTGTGAAAAAATATCATGTTGGGGCATGGAGTAATCGTTTCCAAGCACATTTCTTACACCCCAGTTAATACAATGACAAAGGCGAAATTTAGGTGGAATATATTCACTTTTGTATGTGTTCCGGAAGTGCGAACCTTCAATCTTCCGCAAATCATGGATTCAATTCATTGCACAAAGCTTTCTTAAAATAAAAATACACTTTGTGCGAACACGTGATTTCGCACTAAAAAATTCTGTCTACTAATCTACCAGGACCATATAGGAGCTGGCAATGCTCAGCAAAAAGTGGGATCATATGACTAGAACGTAAAACTGTCAGTCTGTATGCTCATCGGAATAAACGGAGAAGGCATAACTAAATTTTCCGAACATGCTATTGTCTAACTCTATCCACAGGCACCATGGATCTGACTGTTTACTTCAGCTACCAACATGCCTCCGTAACTTAGTAGACCAGGTCAATGTTAATTCTGATCAAATGAAGCCAAATGCGGTCAATTCACATGGGATGATCAGCAGGGCTGATGAAGATGCTTTGACTCATATTTAGTAATGGTTTCTGAGGGAGGCCTAAGAACTTCGCGTGTTTTATTTTCAGCCACTGACTTGAATCATCACACCATCCCTGAGTTGAAGGACCAATTTAGCCTACAAAATTATTCAGCTGATTACTAGTGATCATAAAACACGTTTTTTGTAATACAAATAAAGATTAGACAACAATATTTTACCAATATAATACATTTAATTTATTAGTGTTCGTGGACTTACTAGAAAAGAACAGACCATATAGAACGAAATGAAGAAGGGATAAGCAAAATTGGATCCGCAAACAGTGGTTGGTCCTGGATAACCTAATTCCTCCAGTTTAACCGTGGAAATAACTCGTTCATCATAATACACCGGACCGGTTGAAGGATTGCGAAGTGGTAATTTGTGAATTCGTTCAGCACTGTCCTCCGTACCGTTGATGCTCTCTTCGGTTGGCATCATGTCTGATTCTCTGATGACTCTTTCTGATGTTGAATGGAAATTGCGAAATGTTTGTTCTGTTAAGGGTAACTGGTGCACCCAATTGTCCACATACGGTGGGGGAAGGTTCACTGAATTTATTTCTGCCATGGGTATTTGATTATTATCCACGGGGCGGTTGGTTACTTCTATGACTGTTACATTGGGTAGAACACCAGGAATTAGAGAAGTGTTAGAAAGATGACGTTCGGGTTGACTTGAATTGTCCGAAATGGTTGATGTGACTTTCGGGTTGTCTGACAATAAAGGTGGGGTCGCAAAACGTTCCAGGAAGGCTCGAATAGCCTTTAGCTCTGAGTCTGAGTGACGGTCGCATTTCACAGTCGGCTCTGGGCAAACGTTTGAAAGACAAGAGTTGGAAGTTATTACAATTCATACCATCGACTGAGGATTTAAAACAACATGGGCCTATTTTGTGAAACTGAATGACTAAGTTTTACAGCTTACAGCCACGGAGAACGGAAATGGTTATGATATATCACGTTGTTAAGTGGAAGTTGTTTTCTCGAGTTTTTGAATACAGAAAATATTCAGCTGTAAAACTACCCATGTAGAAAACCATGAGGGTACATCAAGACAATACACAGTACTCGAATTACCGACGGTCTTTTGTCAGCCCTGATGCCCGTAAAAGTTTGTGTTTTAGCAGCAATTACTCCATTGGTTAGAATAACTAAAAGTTGTTAGTGCTTTTCCAAAGATGGTCTAATGTGTTTAACTCTTCTTGCCTGCACATTACTACTTTCTGTCAACGTTCCACGAGTTGCTTAAATGAAAGCCATGATCTTCTTGTAGGTTGGTAAGCGGTAGCTGACTGGATTATTTTTAAAATTGAGATGGAATGGACGAGTGAGAGGGGAACTGGCATTTTGATGTGTTACCACCTGACAGTATACAGAAGACCGGAAGAAATCGCTCGCACGAAACCATCGTATTTCAAGAAAATTGCGACGTTTCTATTGTACAGAATATCAAACTTCTAAAACATAACATGGTTTGAGTGCATTTTGTCAGTTGGAATGAATCCCACTAAACGTTTTTGGTTTTACCAGCCTTGTATGGACGACAAATGACCAAGTCCGCATAAGTTCTGCGTAGTTAGAATTGACGAATGGTTGGAGAAATTCAAAAAGATCAGTAGAGTGGCTGGAAATAATGGATTTAACCTGAGTAGTTTGGGATTTACCCCCACTTTATTGCTGGTTTGTGACAAATACCTGGGCATGCTAACTTTTAGGTCATGACAGAAAAAATCGAAACTTCTGAAGGAAAAAGATGAAACATATATCTGATGATTAGTACGGACGACAACTCAGTGTGGACCAACATATCAAAATCCGAGCAAAAATCCGACGTCTTCGATCTCAAACCATTCAGTCACAGCAGGCCATGTTTGTGACCAAACTCTGGTTTCTCAATCCCGAGATATCGACTCTTTTCGATAAGTCATCAATGCAGCTTCACGCACCAACTGTATTGACAGGGGGCCTCATTTGGATGTGCGCCTAAGTGACGCTGGTTCATCTCAGTACTCTGTCACCATCTGCTAACCGATATAGGCGAATGGCAGATGGGACCAAAGTAAATACTTGTAATTCGTAGTATGTACTTTCGCACAGAATTGTTGGGATGAACAAGGGGAACTCGGCGTTTCAAGTTAAAACGTAGGTCAACTTCAAAGTCATTATCACTTATTCCATACGTAGAGTTAAATGACACTTATGCGTTTATATATATATACATAGATATATATTGAGATACTTTTCGGGACAAACCGTACCCACTAAACAATTCTAGGTACTACGGTGCCCGTACTGGTCCGTGGGCAAATCGCCAGATCGATGTCACTTCCACAACCGCGCGCTGAAAAGGTTTTATTCCAGAAACTTATGTCAGCAGCTTTTAGAAGCCACTGATGGCATGGCAAGTGAAACGTTAAGATGGACGTAAGGCGATGGTGCGAACAACTAATGACCAGTCTACTCGTCTGGGCTCACTTCATCAATTGAGGGTGTAACAAAAATGGTATCAGAGCAGACGTACTGGACAGTCTATCCAATAAACAAGTACATGATGGTACAAAAATGACTGTGGGGAGAAAATTTGCCTTTTGGGAATTGCAAACAGCAACTAGTACACTTAATCTTAGACACGCTGAAGGGTACTGATCATAAAATTCTGTGTTTCTGAAAGCAATGTATGTATGGAAATCGTTCCGTTCTCTTCGGCTTTGTGAAAACAGGTTTCATGAGGGTTACTCAATTAAAAGACGATAGAACACAGATATGATCTGCCGGGCATTAGTTGATATGGCGCTAAAATCCAATTAGGCAGTCCTCTCGCAGTCCAAATGAATCTTACTGACAAGTGAGTTTATTACCAATATACTTACTTTTCGGGTTTGCATTGAACGAGCGTGTACAGCAAACCCGAGCAACAGATTTGTGTTTCGATAAATCCTAGGAGATTAGTATCGATTAGCATAGTCCATGCCATGTGCGCTTCTACATATATGTATACACGAATGTGTTTTCCTTTCACTCAGTCACCTTGTCTCCCATTTTCAATCTGGTAACCAGCTGTGACATGAGATATTTCCGAACAGTTCTAGGTTGTACGTCACCTAAAAGTGACGACTGCCTTGTTATGTCATATCTGTAAATGGTTTTCTCTTTAGAGCCCGTCTGGAAACCTGAGAAGTATACACAAACGAGTGTTGAGCGTTTGCATACGGTAATCCAGTCCTGCCTCATTCGAGATGAACGGCTCAGTTTTCAAAAAGGCTGCCTCAAGAAGTGTGATCGGGTTCTAGTCCATTTATTCAAAATGGGGATATTCCTACCGGTGGTCATCTGGGAGATTCATAGCTTCTACACTTCCCGTCTACTGAGAGATGCGGCGGCGGAGGAATTCCTTGAGTCTGCTGTGGCTGCAGACACGCAACCGAAAGTCATGCAAAGACCTTGCAACGACTTTTCGGGCGCACTGATTTGACGACATTTTACAGCGAAAAATTTCACGCCAGGCGCTTGCACCTATCGGGCTCGGTGAGTGCTTCCCTCATTAACCTACGGGCGCTGTTACAAGGGGCATTTCCACAGCTGTTTCTAGAGAAGCGTAATTGTCACATTAGCGATTGTTTCTGTTTGGGATTGTCTAATCAGGAGTTACGTAGAAAATTCCCTGGCGAACCGGTCCCATTTCCGCTGAGGGTGATTGTAACGGCCAGGGTATTTGAAGCGGTGCGAAATTCAGCGCGCGTCGTGTGACTTATTTCGGTTTTCACAATTTCCCCCAGGCGATTCTTCCGGCGAGCAGATACATCTACTCTGAGAGATTTGGTGGCCACACACAAAGACTTGGGCACAATTTGCGACTAAAAGTAGGTGGTTCATTCTTATCCTACTCATCAGTACCTTAAATCACCTGCTCCTTAATGTGGATATAATTAAACAATCAGCTATGACCGGCAGAAAAGAGAGTGAAGCAATATGCTTTTGAGTGCTACCGGTGTCATGTGTTCTATTTTAGATTCTGCCTTAGAAGCTACATTGAATTGTCGAGTAGTGCAGCCTGAGTAGCGCCACGTAATATTAGCGGCTGAAGTAGTCACTCTGCATAGGGACTCGGAATTAGTGGGCAAACTACAGCTAGCCACTTTACGCGATGGTACTACGACAGAATTTACGTGGCCTCCCGGACAATCTGCTTCCGTTCTAATACGATAAATGTCCGATTAGGAAGCGGGCCTCGAACAGTAAGTGTATTAAAACTACCTGATAAAATGAAGAGCTAGGACCAACTTTCATACATTTCCTACTAACAAGAACAAGATTTTCACATACCGGCAAGTCTTCTACTAAGAGCGAAACTCAAGTCTAGTGCTTCTTTTTAAGGTGAGCCAGGTGAGCTTGCCTGAATCTGAAGGATGCGACCACGAACGGGTGGTAATCAACTTGAAGTGTGTACTAACGACGAACTGTAACAAGGACGAAAGCTAAGTAAGATGCTTTTGTCGAAAGCGAGTTAGTCAAAAATATATACGATTGTGAGGCCTGCAACAATTTGTGGTCGAGGCACGAATTATAATAACCGAAGTCCCTAACCACTTGACAGTAATGAGACTTACAGTTGCAGTCACTTTTTTAATAGTTGGGTGGTTAGTTACGGCAGACTTTAGACTAGGAAGTTTGTTTTCAGTTTATAAAAAGGAATTAAGTTATGTCACCCAGCAAGTCACTTATGAGTCGATTGATTAGACGGGCAGCCCACCGGTGAATACTTTCATCACAGCAAGTAAAATTAGCGGCCGACTGAAAACCGGCAAAGCAAATCCGGACAACACTTTTGCATTACACGAATTAACGGTTCTTTTTATGGTATCGATCTGGAAAAGGTGTTCGCTACAGTACGCAAAATTGGACAAGCACGGTTGCTCCCAGTGATAAAGTTTCCCATCTCTAGACTTATTGTGTACATATCGGTTTTTGTTGGTTCAGAGATGACTATTGTTCCCCCAGTTTTTGCAAACAGGCACTGCTTGTCAACTGAGGAAGACAAAACTAAGTTCAGCATACATCACTGAAGGGATTATACTCGGTTTCCTACCAAATATACGGTGTAATTAACCTCAGTGTGAGGTATTCATATCAAATCAGTACTCAGAATCACACGCATGTCATAAACGTTCCTTCAGATATCCACAAAGTGCACAAAGCGATCACTCAGCGACGTACATTGTCTTCCACCTTGTAGGCCTGTCTGCAAAACGTAGCTCACAATGTAACAACTTGGTCTATCACGCACAGTGTACATCAATTTACTCACAGCATCGACCATACCTAATTGGTTAAATGTAGGGCTGAATACTTGCAACAATGACTGACGGAATGATTGAGGCACCCGAACAAACAAACACAACGAATGGTGAGGAACCCGGCTTTATCGACCAGTGAACATATTTTGTGAACAAGAGTTTTGATGACCGGGCTAGTTTGTTCCTATGGCAGTTACGCAAAATAGCCCAGCCGGGTATTGCCTATTTTGTGTGAAGATAAATTAACTATCTAGTAATACAGAGAAAACATATGCAAATAACTTGCTTGCTGTGAAGCCGGTCTAGTTGACCGTAATTCTTTTAAATCGTCTCAAATAATTGAAAGAGTTTCTGAGAAAAAAGTGAATACATTGATGCCTACCTACTTCCCTTCTAAGCAGAGCGTGAGCGCTTATAGGCAGCAGTATGGAGCACTGCAGTACGAGGTATGGTTAGATAGCTCCTTAGTAACTCCGAAAAAATCCCAAAGGAGGCAGTCAAATGCACTGACCGTGTTAGAGCAGGTGGCCACCTGGTCCTGCGTATTCGAATAAAGACCTTTTGCTCCATATGCTGAGAGGCAGCGTCCTATATTTCTTGAACCTCAAGCCGTGGAGCCATTTTGTGTGATATGCACTGTACACCTGTAAAACGCTAAGTTTTTTGTAGATCACTTTGTTATTGTGGGTATACTACCGAAATCGGCTAGTCACTTCACATGCCAGTGTCCGATGGAGTACAGAGAATACCATCCAGGATTTTAAAATCATGATAAGGAAAAGCGCTGCAGCTATACGTGTCCAGTTTTACCTTAACTAAGACGTCCACCTATCGACTGCTTGGATCGTTATCTGTATCTTCTAGTAGAGCAGCAACGTGGTCCGTCCATTTGAGTCTTCGGTTCCTTGCACTGACTAGACCCGCATTTCAGCCTTTATCATACGAACCACTTATATGAACAAAACCACCGTGTTTCCGTTTTTGTTGGAGAAGATTTTTTTGCGATCCAATTGTTGCAATGAGAATGGATGTTGAGCTGGCTATGCCAAAGCTCAACCGAGCGACGGAACGTCTGCCATACCAAAATCAACTCAATACTATCGCTGAATGTTGGAGTAAAGTGCACTGCACCCAAATGACTACAAGGTCACTGGTTACGTGAATCACGACGAGCTTACGTAACTGATTCAGTTTGTACTAAATGCCATATTATAGACGGATTAGCACTGTGGCTTTCCCGCAAATGTGAGATTTTGTGACAATTTCATAGGATATTGTGAGAATTGCGCGGTATGTTTAATAAACGAAAAAATAAATTATCGGAAATTGTAAAGCAATCGGAATGTTTGTAAATATCAAGCAAACGTTTTTGACATATGTGGTGATATACGGTGTGTATTGCATCTCAGACGAAGGGGCGAAAACTGCGCACGGCTGACTTCTGATCTCAGTTTTACCAATAGTTCATTTGATTTTTTCCAGACAAGTTTAGTTAGTTATTCGCCTGTTTGTCGTGACATTCTCAACAGTAACCCAGAAGTGGAACGCTTTAACTACGTTTCAAAATAACTATGTAACAGTCGATCAGGACGCGAAATATCGGAGCAGATCAACTTTGATAAACTTCCTACTTTTCTTATATGTGGGGATACAATCCAAACCTTTCAGTGAAAACTATTTAACACTTTTTACAGGAGCTATTGATTTATTGTTTATCAGTAGTTACGGAATGAATTTGCAGACGCCTTCGAGAAGCATTGAAAAACTGCACAAAGACGAACGTTCAGACTGGTTCATTGTAAACTAGATAGACAACCATGACGTTACACTTTTGTCCGCTTGGTTTTCTGCCATTTGGAAAAAACGAAGGCGTTTCATACATATCAACTTTGCGACAAACAAATCGATAAACAGTCTGAAGTAGCGGTTAGTCCGCAGTCAACCTTTAGACTTTTCGTTGTGTTCTAACGTTACATTGCAAAATTCCAATTCACCTACTGTGTTGCTGTATCAGGGTCTTTTATAAAAGCTCTGTGACCCTCGCTGATTAGTCATGTTACATCCTTGATGATTTCGCTCATCCAGTTCATTGCATTCTGTCGCAATCTGATGGAACCGGGATGCAGATGTGACTTGATATTTCGTTCACCTACCAGAGCTAATCAGCATAAGAAACCTTGCATTGCTTCTCAGTCTTTTCATGAAAACAGTGATATTTCAAATAGAATCCGTAATAATCATTTAAAGAGCAAATTAGGTTAACCAAGTCCTTCTGGTGTTAGTAATGTGATTTGGACTTCATTCTATCTCACTTCACTTAATCAGTCAGTCTATAGATGAACCTGTTGCCCTAATGGACTTTCTGTTCAACTGTTGGTGTTTCCGTAAATCGACCCCTATTCGGTAGAAACATCATATGAGCTTGTAACCCGTAGTTACGAAATTTTTAGATGACCGATCAGTTGATCAAATAGTGCCTAGTCTGTAACACTTGGTCCACATACTCTATGGTCTAAGGGAATGTGCAACGCGCCGGACAATAGTTAAGGGTACAAAAACACGAGGTTGATAGACGACGACTGGATCACGAATTTCGGAAACCTCGATTTTGGACGGAGTAGCGGGAGTAGGGGCGTCTGTCTTGCGAAGAACTTCCAGTTAGAAACGTCATCTAGAAGAAAAGGGTGTCTCAGCCAACAGTATTCTCCAACGAAAAGTCAAATCGCCCTCACCTAGTTAGTTTTTCTTGGTTTCACTGTTGGGAGACATTTGTAAACGAAAATACTCCCTACCAATGTCACAGTGAGAGACGACTTTTGTGTACGTATGAATATATGTATGTGAGAATGAGTGAAGGTCTGAGCTCATAGCGTGCTCCATAACATTCATCCTCCGGATGCTCACACGATAGAAACTTTGTTCAAAGTTTGATGGCGGATGAGAATTTGACGCAGCAAAGTTATATCGCCTGTAAATGGCTTCTGTGTGGCCCGAAATAATTTAACAGCTGGAAGGTGAGTACCCAGCTTCTCTTCGATCGGAAGTCATCAGATAAAATTGAACAAGCTAGGGAGACCCTTTGTCCTAAAATTCACCTAGCTTCGCTGGATATGTCGTTCGGCCTAGTTTCAGCATAGGGTGACTTCAAAAATGGAAATACTAAAGATGGCGGGTGAAAAAGCACTGACAAAACAGTCGTAGTCTGTGGAGCCATTGGAAACGGCACCTGGGGATCATCATTTACAAAAGGTTAACTTACCATTCACACAACTGAGCATAATTTCTTGCCAAGCTTCTCCAGTTGCTGATCGAAACAATACCAGCAACGACTGCGGAAAAGTTTGGAAATGATTGTTGCGATTGATGGCGCTGTTTTCATTGTGTAGTGAAATTTTCCCAAACATTTGCATCCCAATGACCGCATAGATAAAAAACAGCATGGTGATGAGCAAAGCGACATAGGGCAATGCCTGAGAACAAAAAAAGAGAGTGGGATATGTGTGGAGTTTTAGGAAACGCGGACTTTTCTGGTTGGAACGTATGCTCTACTGATAGGTAAAGTGTTCATTTACCGAACTGCTGAGAAAAATTAAGACTGTTGGTCTCATAGGTTTTCACATTCAAGCGACAACGCTTCCAGAAGTTCTTTGTTACGACAGAATTGGGGCGAAAACTCTGTTTTCGAGAAATCGGTGAATTCATTCATTCACGGACAAACTAAATGACTTTACAAATGTTAGCGTCACAGTCTGTTTGGGAGGTGTAAACAACAACGTGTCAAGAGGAAAAGAGTAAGTTAGTTAAGGTTAGAAGCTTTCAGAAATCACACTGCCGGATTGATTATTCTGTACTAAGTCGATAAACGTTGGGCCAAACCTCTTATTGGCTAACGAACAAACTGCTTTATGACATTATTTTAGTGATGCCCGTCTACTCAATTCGCTGAGGGTGAAGTTGTAAGGTTATTTCTCAATATTAATTTTCACTTCAGAAGCCTATCGACACATCAGTCAAGCGTCTCTTATAAGTAAAATAGCAAAGCACAGAAAATGTGACTTTCGAGATGACTCAACAGTCCAGTTGCGCAAAGCCACCCACAGACATTTTCTTGCAGATTGGTAGATGACTGCAGTCAGTAATATGATTGACCTTAAGAACTTTAGTAAACATGGTCTTTGATAAACTATCAGCTCACCGTGAGTCCTCAAAAGATCACTATGTTGACAAAACAGTCACAGGTGTTTCACACTTCTAAAATTAGGCTCACAACTAAGTTCAAATGTCGCGCCTTCCGGATGGTACGTCATTCTGAGCAACCACTAGGAAACACACTTATAAACTCTTGAACCCAGACAGTTAATATTATACCCGACATAACTACCTCTGCAATCGTGCCGGTATTTAGATCGGCAACCAGAATACCAAAGCTTATATACTAGCACATCTACAAAACAATCAACAAGATTTTGGACTGGTATTGTAGCGAGAAGGCGTCCAATAAAGCACAATATTTATTGTCCAAATCGCCAGTCACATGCANCTGGGTTTTATGCGTTATCGAAGGGGTCATATGACGACTGGTCCGCTGGGTCTCAATTGTGAACTTACTGTTCATACCTACTCTAAGTTACTTAGTGAAAAGTGAATACTGAAAGACCAACTTCAACGGATGCAGCAAGTGCCTTTCACACCATTAAAGTTGTGTAGAATTAATGTTTGTTAATATTAAAGAAAGGTATCACACAAATTCTGTGAGATACTGCCGAAACATGGAACATACGGAACAATGCGCTTGGGTCAAGCCACGTGATTCTGAAGAAACTCAAGAAACGAGTTTTTCGGGTGGTTTCTGTTTTAAGCTATGAACGGTTACCCAATCGAAAGTGGTTATGAAAACACAGATTAGATGCCAAGAATAACAAAGATGTTCACTTCGGTATAAGTATATTGCTGTTTTGGAATTGTTCTTCGAAGTAACTGGTTAGTATGCAACGGTTTCGTTACTATGGTGAGCAAATTCTCTGACCGAAACCTGTTTAAAATTGTAGCCATGTTGTTAGAACTTTTGGCAGCAAATGTCTCAGCCCTGAGAAAACCAAGTAAGAACACTTGCTTATGTAGTTAACGGACAAATTGTTCTGGTTTAATCGATGACAGTCCTTATGATCCATCCTACTAATAGCTTCTAATGTTTGGATCAAAGGGATGATTGTTTCTTTTTTTAAATTCACATGGTTAAAAAAGAATCGGACAAGTGCTAGTTACCTTTGAATGTCAGTGTACCTGGCATTTCATACAACTGTAGGTGAACCGATGTAAGCTACATAATAAAGAGTATGGGCAAAATTGAATCTGGAGCAATTTTGCAACTGTGTTCTCAGTACCGTATTAAGAATTATGTGGAAAAAGTCGAAGTTTTAGAGAACATTCATTTAACGGAGTAGATTATTGCATTGCAGTAACACAATTTATCTTGTCGAACCAAATTCCACTTTATTTGCAGCGGCCCCAAAACTTGAGTGTTTTGGTTTGTCGTTGAAGGTAACCGGCTGCAGGTTCAATTTCAATTCACATTAAATGCTGGATCGATTTGAACGCATCTGCTTACCGCATAAATGACCAGATTCACATCAATGTAGGTGCATTGTCAGGCAGTGATCCGAAACTACAGATCAAACTACAACCTCATTGAAGTGTAAGAATTGCAATACAGGCTTGAAGTGTTCACTTTTTTACTGGAAAGAAATTGTCAATTGTCTAACAGTGCTTGACGTAAACAGCAGACGTTTCTCGAAGTAGGTGCTGATTCATTTCCTTATATCATCCACATGAGTTAACGAACTCACTATAATCGTATGAAACTAAGTTGTACTAACAATTAGATAGGGATCGCTGAGAACGTACAACCTCGACCATTGATATTCACGACAGATACCTTTCGAACAAGAGATTCACTGGGCATACACAAACCGGAACACAGGTATACTCGATCATTTCCAAGTAAGCAGAAATTCTGCGCTTATAGCCATACTCACTCACCTGGAAGGATTTCACAAAAGTCCACAATAAAGTTCGGATCCCTTCTCCTCTGTTCAACAGTTTTGCCAAACGCATTACACGAAACAGCCGGAAGAAATTGATGCTGATAAACTTTGAGTTAGCCTAAAACCGCGAGAAAAAATGAGCACTATTATTCGGAGCACAATAGTCAATTTGATCAACACTTTCATTCAATTCAATAAGCAACTTTTGATGAACAACAAGGTGAAATGTTACTCAATACGTGACCAATATCAGTCTGCATTTGTTAACAATTGCAATGGAATTGAACGGTAATTTATTCAAACTGAAACATCTGGTATGAACGCTAGGTGTTGTAACAGTCTCAGTGGAGTGGGTGCCATACACAAGCGTGGTGAAACGAGGGAATTGATTTAGGTAACTTACAGTGTCACTATGTGCGTGATTGGATGAATTAATTAATTCAGTGACTAACAGAGATAAAAATATAAGCATGTCACTAGTAGTGTGTATAATAACCACAAGAAAATTACAAAGTACAGTTAACTACAACGGACCGGGATACTGAGAAATGACTTGTGATACTGCTCATTAAAGTGGTTTTTCAGGCGCAGATCGATCGTTTATCTGTTTATTCGGCCTTTCACAAAACCGTTAGAAATAAACTAACTCAAGGTGTCCACAGTGCACAATATAGTCTCCTTCAAGAACACTCCTTATTAGCGGTTTCGCGGAAATGCGTGATAACAAAGAGACCACTCATTCGAGAGATTACAATCCACAGCTCCGAAATTTCTTCGGCATCACTTCTGCACTAGACACCAGTGTATTTATTACTACAGTTGAAACTTAAGATCCCACTTGTGTGAAAGAGCCGATCGAATTGTGCAGATAATCGGATTTGTCCACTGCCGTTTTACTCAATACATATAAACGGTTTAACTGACCAACCGTAGGTTCTTTCATTCACTACACCACAAACCGCACAGGAATATTGCGAAATGGACAGTCTTTGGGCGCCTTGTCGATAAAACACGTGTAGCCTGTAGGCAGTTTGCTTGTTTGACCTTATTCTTTTTGCTCATTATGGTGCTCATTTTCTGCTTGATACGTCATCGATAACGTTGATCTAGATGCTTATGCTATCAGAAATCAACCTGAAGCTGTATAACAGACAGTTCAGGAAACAGGAAAATTCCGTTTGTGGTCTGCCAAAAAATGGTCCACCTACCTAGAAACAAAGTATGGTTTGTGGTGGTCTCTGTATGTAATACACAAAGGGGGTAAAATGGAGATCTTTCCGAAAGCCAATCACTGTCATTCCTGGTCATGTTACCAACATCATCAACACATATTCCAAATTGCCTTCCAATCGAAGGGGAACCAATTTCGTTTGTTCTCGTAGTCGGACTTTTTAAAATGGCTAGTTTGCAGCTGTGATTTTTATCAGCAAGGTAATATTAAACAAGACAATATGAAATGAACTGACCGCCAGATGAGACATGTTTATATCCACGAAGCTCCCGACAACGATGATAAAATCGAACACATTCCAACCGTCACTGAAATAGTTCTACAAGTGAACGAGTACACAGAAATGTAGTGACCGATCACTGGTTCTATGGAGAAACGAAACGGTTTTTTATGTTTGTATTGGGTGATTTATGAGATGTTTGTCGGGTTACCTTAAATTGGAATCCCACAAACTTAACTAATTGGTTTCTTAATTTCATGTAGTAAACTTGTAAAGTGTTCGTAACATTCAGTTAAAAATCTTGCAGAGATTTTGTCATAAAGTGGTATCCATAATCGACAAGCTGTTCAACTGATTTCCGTAAGCAGGAATGAAGATTTACTGTGTTTAGATAAGTTCTGGTGTTTTTATAATATTCCGTATATATCGACGCCACAATCGGTCGGGTCGTTTTCATGGCGTATGAAACATATGGCCTTCGTGTTTCAGGTGGGCATGATCAAACATTTTTGTTAAGTTGCTACACCTAAATATCAACCTCAGTTTGCAGATTTGATATCAAACCTAGTAAAATGACTTTTGTTTTAACGAGAACGGAAAATTCGGTTGTTCGTACGGGTCGGATAATAATTCACTGTTTGTGAATGAAGTCAACAGATTACTTGGAATTTTTCGCCTCCTGGAGTTCAGACATTATTTTCTCTATTTTTAAAAAAGCTTTCAAGAACATGAACCTCATGTGAATAGTTCTTTTACAATCATGAAATGTACAATAAGAGGAACTTGCAGGTCAAACGAATGATAACAGGTGCACTTTGATTTTCAGACTAAGTTGCATCATATGTACCTCGAGCTTTTTAGACTATGTTGTGTTATTAAAAATCAATAAAAATGTTTACTGGTTTTCGAAAGACTATAAAGCCACTGTTTTTCAGTTTCGTTGTAGTTAGATGAAACGTCAACAAATAGGTTTACACAAAAAGGCTGACTTTTTGTGAATCGCTGAATCCACTGTATGTAAATGAGGCGAAAGGTCGATAAAAGCATGATCCAACTAGGAGTAGCCTGGCAGGTCAATCTGAGATTACCGTTGCCAAAAACTGCGATCACATTGTTAGCGAAAGCCGAGCTACATTTGGTACATGAGTTAATTAGTCATTTGCTGTCATGGAGAGCACGGAAAGCAGGTGGAAACTATCGCGCTATTGAAAGGAACTGAGTTCTAGTTTAAGCATGTCAAACAGCGTAACAAAAGTCGAGTGTTGCGCCACTAGTATGCGAGTGTGCCTTCTTGAAAGTTGTGTACATATGAGTGGATAAGGTAGTCTAATATAGCTGTTCGATTTTTTAAAAACACAAATATGAGCCTCGCATTCGCAACCCTGCTCTGTAATGCCAGAGTGGTTAAAAAGGAAATTCATAAGAGAAAAAACGATGCGAAAATGTAGAGTTTAAGTGCCTAAGGTGGGCCTAGGTGTGACCTCTAATGGAATCAAGAGGCATACAGCCGCAACCAAACTTAAAGCCTGATCCAGTGGTCAAGAGTGTTGAATAGACTGTGACTTCTTCGGAATCTGCTTCGTGTATTTGAAACTATCTGGTTCATCTCACGTCCGTTCACATTCTGTCAGATCGCTTGGGTTTCTTTAATTTGGACTTCAGGTTAACTGGCAGTACAAATTTGGGTAGTTATTCTATAGCAATTGCTCACTGTTCAATTCTATTGGAAAGCGGTTGAGTTTGCCTGACCGTTGGTGGCCACAAGTTCAAATGCTTTAGACCGTCGTGAACCGGGTGTAAACGTCCTTCGCTGTGAATGACTTTATGGAACTAATGCGAGATAGGACGAATCATTATCAAATTTTCCATCATTTACACGATTGCAAACTCATGAAAAATATGTTCAACTTCAGGAGTGTAGGGTGGCCTTACCAAATTTGCACTTGAGGAATGGCAGCTCTATTACATACGATCATACAAGTTTAGCAACTTTATCTCAAATTATCGACCGCCAACTATAAAATACTCAGCGGTTATACATTGGGAGTTCAGTCATCTTTTTGTAATTCGTAAAGCATGCAACATTCAAGAGAGTGCTCACTTACCTTGAATCCAAATGCGGTCAACTTCAATACAAATTCCACTGTAAACACTCCGGTGAATATCATATTCAGGTAGTCCAAAGCATCTGCGTAGGCGTTTGGTTGACCTTCAAACTATGTTACATCGTGAAATATGTAAAATAAATTGGCATGATGCATAGTTTGGAATAGCGCTGAAGGTAAACTGGTTGCAGAATGCTAGATAGGAAAAGCAACTATTGATTCAAGTTCACAAACATCACGGTTAAAAATGCGAATGTCTTAGTCTATCTGAATCTTTGGTTCACTATGTAGCTTCATGCCGTTATGACAGAGACAAAACCTAAATGGAAAATATTCGAGCTCCAGCTGGGTTCAAACAAGTAAAGGAATCAGCGTGCCCAAAATCGGCGAAAGCTTTACCAGTTGAGCTAGGAAGTTACCTATGGAGCCCAAAGTGGCTCTGTTGCTCAGCCTGTAGAATTGCTGCTACTGTTGTTAGCGTGTTGATTCCGTTGTCGGTTCGAATACAGTCGAAATGCAATTATTTAGCCGTTAAAATTCGTGTAAGTTGTGAAATCTGCCACGCTATTTATAAGTAGTGCAGTTGTAAGTTTGTTGTTCAACTTTAATACATATCCTGCTTCAGTTCACTTCAGAAAACCCAACTGAATGGCTGTCCGGAACAACCGCAGTCTAAAGTAAACTGAGAGCAATCAGTGAACGTAGTGTTATCTACTAATAACCTGGCGATTTGCTGAAAAACCTATATCAGTGATGACGTTGAAGACAGGCAGAAACGGACATGATAGATTACAAATCAGACCCAAACAGAAACGCTGAAAGTCAATCCGTCGGACAGGAACACTGATCCAAAATACGCGGTATGGCCGAGGGGAGCTTGATAGTGGTCCGATGTAATCAAAACAGAAAAACATATGGAGGAAATACGCGTCCACGTGACCGACGCACTTCGGTACATTCTCTGAAAGCCCATAAATGCTGAGTTTGGAAAGAATTTGATCAAGTTGTGGCACATTACCGGACAAAAAATACTCTAGAAATCAAGCCGCATTAACACACTTAAACAACCGCGCCTAAAGGGTTGCAGAACTAAATTGAATACTCGTCAACAACCAATCTCTAGATTACTAAACGTTTCCTAAGAAGGCAAAGTATAATGATGATACAACTTTCCATTTAATTCCACCACCGCCATTTAGAATAACTGTGCAATATTTCCCCTGAAGTTGGAGCAAAACGTTCTATAGCCAACTTTTGTTGTGTCATCACAGGCCAATCACGTTCAACGTTAACACAGAGATAGTGGAATCTACAGTCCGATACACCTGTACGATGGTGAGACGCAGTTATTTACAAACCACTTGCACCCTAGAAATAAGGAAGCATTGCGTATCACCGTGCTTTGAATAAGCGTGAAGTTTTAAATCATTCTTCTGTATATGTGAACTAGTGACGTACACCTAGTTCTACGACGACCTCATCACACACGGCCATGAAGTCACTCTACAGCAGGTGTCTTACGAAGACTGAAGTCCACAACGAAATCTGCTCTCAGGTTTAAAAGGATACTTATATGACTTGCTTCAAAAGAGGTGAGAAGTGTAATAGACTGGGTGACAGAACGAGCCGTTCACGATTTCAGGAGTGAATATGCAACTTCTAGGTTTGTGTGTATTTAGTGGTAGACAGCCGTTTCGACCGAGTTGAGCTTACTCAGCATCACGTGCGCAGGACAACTTAACCCACGACCTGTGAATAGGTGTCAGACATCCACTAGACCACACGGTGCTGTGTAATATATTTCTCCTAGCTATTGTAACTCATTTCGTTCACATATATTTCTTTTTAGAATTAAAATAAAACTGGGTCGCTTACATTCCGCACTGATGACAAATGGAGTAACAAACTCTGATCATTATCAAATGTAACATCCTAATCCTGAAAGTATTCAAGTACCTTATTTCTACGGACAAATTCTCTGGAAAGAAATTTAGAAGTAATACCTTCAACCTCATTCCCGACTGGGTTGCGGAACACTAAAGCGGATGCTAGCGCAGAATGTTAGGATAACTAAAACGTGCACCCTGAATTAATGGGCCCATTAGGTTAATCAAACATCCATCAGCAAACAATTTAAAGAATGCAAACAGCGGTAAGGTGATTCTTTGAAGTACAAAAAAATATACCTATTTAAACACTATTATGTCGGAGAAAAGAAAAGCAATCGCAGAATCACATGAAGCACTCACATAAACACTGAAGTAACTCTGAATGCTTGATAATTAACACGTCGTAATCTGTTCTAACCGTGAAGACAGGAAAGCAAAATTAAGTAAACTGTCTGGAAGCTATTGCACACAATCCACAAAACATTCAAAACGCTTTAAAGTGAAGCGACGTTTGCAAGTTCGCCTACACACTAACAGATGTCAAAAACGTCCTTGTTGTCGAGTGAATTGGCACCATCAGCCAACTAAGGCGTACCAGAACCTTTGAATTAATTAAACGTACCAATAAGGTACACGTACAAACTGGTAAGCAGCCATTGAGGTAACAGATGAAATTTCTCAGGATATATTCAAATATAAGTGAGGATGACCAAAGACGTAGGAACTCTGACTGCTGTGAAAAACTCAAACAGTTTGAGAAATGAGCACAGCTTCATTCCCAAGCTATAACTTCTCCGTATTGTTAATCTTCTTAAGAAATTGTTCTTGTTGGAGCAACTGGATCACAGAAACGTATAATATACGTTAACAATATCGGTAAATTGCTGTGTTCAGAAGCTCATATTTTACAGCCATTCACCAAAAATATCAAAAAACTAAGAAAACCAATCTATAGGTCTGAGCATAAATCACCATGAGACAGATACCTCATGCTTAACGAGTACGCGAAATAAACAATGATGCGAAATGTAACCGTGGATATCAACTTTCCTTTTTCCATTCATTATAATCCCATCTTAATAAGAAAGGAGTCACATCCGTCACAATATGTATTTTTGAGTTCTACACTTAGGAGTATCAATCTTACCTGTTCTAGCTGATAGTCTCCCCTAACTGGTCAGGTTGGATTAGGCATACAACGGTTGGATTCAGTATGCTCAATCGCAATGAAGTTTTTTTTCAAATGGACGAACTATCAACACCCAATTACAAGTTTAAACAAAGTAAATTCTGTACTCTAAGCCACACGAATGAAAGTTTCGACAGAAATCATCAGTGTAATAACGGTTTTACTAAAGTTAAAATACTAGGGGTCTAAGCTGTAGGTTCAACCTTTTCCACCCGCTAACGAATACACAGACTTCGACTTAAATTATGGAACAGTCTTGCTACAAGACACAGAGCGGTTACGTGGCACTGAGTGAGTTAGCTGGGCGGTAAAATCATGTAATGTTATAACTACCACTTGAAAGGACGAGCTAGAAGTTGTTTGTAAATATACCTAGGGAAACAGATACCAGTAGATGACGGTATAAATTTGCACACATATGATTCAGATGGCAGATGATTGGTGGATTAACTCAGACTAAAGCATAAACGTAAAAAACAGTAGTTGACGAAGAAACGACTAGGCAATGATTGCTTTACGGACATGAACTACCAAGTGTTACGTCGTGACATGCTGTGTAATTCTCTGTTTTGGGTTCCCTAAAGAAAGATGTTAAACCATCGATTTAAAGCATCCTAAATAATATCCGTGTTCTTGTAACTTATGCATTTGGAAAAGATATCAACACGTCTGAAATCCAACACACATGACTTCTGAGGGATTTGTATGTAGTATTTGACTACCAATGGTTTAAAAAATCCGTGAGACTCGCATCTACTTGCAATGAAATCATGGCAGACCGCTAAAACGAAACAGTATTTGTAGCACGAAACACAATGTAGGCTAGACGACAGAATAGTTACCGAATCATTCAGATGAACGACAGAATAGTCGTGATGAGGAAATGGTTTCTTTGATTTCAGCATTTCGGTTACCCATTATGACGACAATTCTTCAATTCTGTGATTACACTAATAAGACAGGTTAATACAGAACTGATATGAGCACCTGGCTGTTCTCGTACATTCGTAGTTGATTGGTTGTCAGGTAATCCTCCACTTTAGACATCACCTTCTCTTTTCAAGTGCCCTTGGGTCACCCATGGAAAGGACAAGGAAAACCCGCCGAATACGTGATTAAAACAAACAGAAGGCTTTTCTACTAACTGATGAAAAGCAGAGGGTGTCGCATGTCTCGTCCCAAGCGTCATGGATGCTTTTACTATTGGTTGTATACATTTTAACACAGGGTTCTGTGTAACAATGAGTGTCTCAGCTGCACCATTGAAAGTGCTGAGTTTGGCTTGTAAGTTTACATTTCCTGTAGTGTGTACACTTCCGGTCCACCCTCAGTGATCAGATTGTCCGTCGCTGTATCCACCACCGGTAAGATTGAAAGAATCCTCGGTTATTACACTCAAGAGCTTCGAAACTTTATTCCGTGGACTGTGAAGTTGAATTGCGAAAGGTTTGTCACATAAATTACTAATAGTTCCTCTGTGTCGGTTATTGATTAAGGTTGTCAAGAGTCCGGTAATCACACGGAAAGAATAACACAGAAGACACGTCCATACATGTGCACGAACGCCAAAGAAAGTTTAACAGTCTCCTATGAGCTTTGCGATGTCACAGTGGATTCAGATATACTTGAAATTACTGCTAGATTCATTGTTGTCGTCGGATCCAGTAGATATTAGAAGCATTCAGGAATTATAACAGGTCACGATGCTCAAACCTTTGTCAACCCATTGACAAGCTCCTTGTCCAGGTAGTTACTGTCCCGATGTTCTACATGTGTCAAAACGGAAGCTTAACTTTTGTAAATTTGAAGATATTTCATGAAGATATTTCATGAGTGCGGAGTTGATCTTGTTAAATTCGCTCATGCATTCAAGCATCGTTACCGAAAGTAAGGAAGCCCACTGCAGTAGTAGGGATGGCTATGTCCCGAATAATTAAGAACGCGTGTTGAATTTATATCAGCTCTATCTGTCCATTAGCATGTTCGGTAATATTTATGCAGTTTGGTGACATACATGCTGAGCATTAGGTAACCAAACTCCTGTTCCGTTTGCATCACGCTGAGATCAATAGAAGAACTAATGCATGTCGGTCGGGCGCACCTATGAGAAAACGTCACAGAGTTGAATGAAATCTGTGTTCATACGTTCTGATATCGCTAGATGGATTATGTGAAATTTGCGAACAACGCATGTGACAACTATCGCATCTTCAATTTGGTCCGCATATGCACAAGCATGATGTAACTTCTGTTCCTCTGTTATGTCACCTGTAATCCTAACAAAATCTATCGGGGTCGGTTCATAAGTGAATTAAGAAAGTTTTCAGAGCCGTCATGATTTCAGTTCAATTCTCTGCGTCTAATGGCGGAAAATCACAGTGGGCTTAGGGTGATTCAAGTAATCTGTAGAATATTCCCAGATTAACTTGCCTCATTGCTAAAGAGTTGTGTTGGATTCCAGCTGACTAAACATAATGAACATAGCTCAAAGTTGATCGCAATTGTTGCACTCCTGTAAACTTTTCAATCAATCCCTTTCAGAAAGAAACCTTGAGGTCAAGTTTTATATTTAGATGAGCTCATCAGTATCACCACGATCAAGACTAGAAATCCGGACACGCTTTCCTGGGGCAATAAGGTTGATCAAGGCACCATTAGCTGTGACCGCACTGGCGCAATGGCATACAAGATTATTTCGTAATTATGATGACCAAACTCCATATTCTGGTGGGCACAGTGGTATTATATATATATATAATATGTCGTTATACTTTAACAACACGGATGCTTGGTTCCAGTTGTTTTTCTAAAGAGAGCAGGTCAGAAGTCGATATGAATGGCGAACAACAGTTGGTAACTTCCAAGCTACACATGTCTTGATTACTCATTTTCGAGTTAATCACTGCAGTCTTTAGCGCATGAAAATTGTCGTGAATCAAATCGCCTTTGCATGGATTCATCGCAAGTATCCAGTAGACCGAATTCGGAAGAAGTCGATAGGACCAATAGTTTTCTTCGCGTCCACAAACTGTGACATTCGTACCACATACAGTGTACAAAAACTTCCTCGAAATTAACATTAATTTAGCACCGGTGGTCAACGGGAGCACGGGGAAACGAAAGTTAGATGTTTCATCTAAATTGGCGTTCGTATGCTTGCCTACGTGTCAACTGCTCCAGAGACTGCTGGGAACGGTTTTTACTCTGAATACAAAATTACAGTTAAGTTACCCCGAAAACGATTGTAAAATTGTGTATGCCATAACTCACTGCGAAGTCCGCGTATGTGTGTTGCATGGTCTAATTGTTCAAAGCTATACAATATCGTACCATATAAGTGTGCATGTATTATGTCCATCTACTTTTAAAGAACGACAATCAAACGAGAAATCTTTAAGGTTCTGTTTATTTGGAAGTCCGTATGCTATTCGATCTATTTTCCATTGGATCAAGCTATCCTCGTATTGCTTAAAACCTCATGTCAGTCAAATATAACGGTTAGCACTTCGAAGGCAAAAATGAAAGGAATACGTATACTAAGGGAAGACTTTTTCAAGTTCGTCTAAAAGCGTTGAGTTCCCAAAGACAAAAAATTGTGATTCTCAAAACAGCTTCAATAAGTTCACCTGCGAGAATAACCAGCTTTCTTTGCAAAATATAGAGATTATTTCATCCAGAAAAGTGGGAATTTTTCATGTTAAGTAATGAAGAATAACCACTGTGGTAAAACAGATTGCTACACGTCCATCGAGACGTATTGACAGTGTTGTGACGGCTAGTCAATCACGGATGAAACCACGTGCCATCTGAAATCTTGGAACTGCATTCACTGCAACAGTCATCTGTTTGCCACAGTTTCCGAAAACTGTTATTACCGGCGCAGCACATCACAATGTACTGGTCGAACAAAGACTCATTAAGACCACAGAACACCGATACAAACATTTGTTCTGTTAACTGAAACATTCAAAGATGGGAACTGATGAGAAATGTGCATTTTCAGCCAAGTTTTGAACTGATTGGCAAATTTCATGTTCCAGGAATTTGGGAAGTTACACAGGGTGGAATATGTCTACCTCAGCGGAAAGTACATGTTTTCTTATGGCAGTCTGAACACTTATTAGCTCGCACCAACGTTGATGTGGTCATCTTTTCAATCTGTTTTTGTGTGGAGTGTTTGTAAAGTTTCTGGTCTACTGGTCCTCACACTGAATGGACTGAACGGATAAAATTTTGCAGGTAATTTAGTTACAAAAAAGTGTGTAATCAGAGTTCTACATTTTAAACATTGTAAAGTCACAAAGAAACAAGATTATAGGTGGTGATTATTTAGCTAGGGCATGTTTCATCTTTCTGAGACGGGCTTTATAAACGATGTCATAGATGTACATTTGCAACAGGAAATCTGTTACAGAATTATCACAGAATATCTCTCCTCTAACCATTGAAAACGACAGATTACCAGAAGGCAAGCTGGTTCACGTCTAATCCGAACGAGGGAGAATCATTTCTTGTAGGACTAAATCCAGGATAGTTGAAATATACTCGTTACGGTATAATAATGAATGAACAAGTCGTAATGAAAACATGGCTTACTTTCATCGCCAGTGATATTGTATTGATCAGTATGAATATGAAGATACAATATTCGAATGGTTGTGAAGTGATAAACCACCAGATACGATATTGGAAGTTTTGTTTTGGTATATAACGTTTGACCGGTCTTGCTTTGAGTGAAAACTCGATGCATTTGCGCTGTACAAGGGTTTTAATGAGCAATTGACAAGTAAGAAGGATTGCAATCATTTGGTAACCTATAAAACTGAACAAACAATGTTTAAACTATAAAATGAGTCTTAGGGATTGATCACATTTTTATTTATTGGAGGCCTAGCCTTCACTCAAGCCACCACGAAGTCACACGGAAACAAAGCTTAAACATCAGTTCAAATCAACCGCTCTTCTGGCGGGACTTTAATCACAGTCTGAGGATCAGGTTGGGGGAATTCTTTTCCCTGCGTTTCCATGGCATTTGGTTGATAAACACCGTGATCTGTCCGTTGAGAACGCAGCCATCTGTATAAAAAGTATCCACCAACTGCGAGAATAGCCAGGACAATAATTGGTACCGCGATAGCTGCTGCCATTTGACCGCTTGTAAGGCCTGCGGCAACTTGAGAAACTGGCGTTGTAGTGCTGTTATCCATGCTGATGTTTAAGCTTGCGGATTACGAGGAAGTGGACGGTCGATCCAGTTTTAACACATTGCCTACGTTATCCAAACAGTCAAGTACGCGAAACACGTACACCGAACACAAGATTGGCAAAATTATGAATGCACTTAAGTGTGCCGAAGGTGCTTCTCTGAGCCACTCAACGTGTGATCACAATGATCACGTGATGTCAACAGAGTAAAACTACTGGTTACAAAACCAGAGTCTGAATCAATTATCACTGTCGCTTATACGTCCGGATTAAATACCTGTTCCCACGTGTTTAACTGAACGGTGCCAGTCAGGGCACTAGCGAAGTGGACAAGGCAAGATTTTAATACACTGCGAATTGATTGGTACATCCCCACTGGATACAGTTAATGTAGATTAGATAGGAATCGAACAATTCCGTTTCAGTTTGTCACCAATTATCTATGGACAGCAAGCGTTGGCACCATTCCAATGTCCCGTCATATAAACCGTGTTTAAAGGAGGTCACAGACAACTTTTGACCGAGAAGCAATTTAATGTCACTTCAAGCAGCAAACACAACTACACTGTTTGTGTCAACACGTCAAAGTGGCTCAATCTATTTATTTTTTGCACGCCACGCCTGTTTGCCAACGTCCACATAGGCAGAATAAGACAGTGAACCACGAGCTGAATCCTGAAATCTCATTGGTTCAAGGAAGTGTGGTCGGTTGCACACGAAACAGGTCGATATCGCGCGTCTTCACCCCATAGCAGATTAGTAAGGCATGACAGAGTGCGTGAGCGCATTTAGGCCGACACGTGAGCACTAACAACCACGCGCATACATTCGAGATTCGATGCGCAACAGCATGCGTGCACACAGGACGAGCAAAAATTGGTTGCGTCAAGTCGAATCATATCTGTAGGCAAGCCCGGTTCTGTCAGTAGTTGGCATAAGTGCATGGTCTACTCGGGTGAAGAAAGTTCATCCGTGACCGCTATTTCTGTGACCTGAAAAGTGGCACCTGATTTGTGGACCCTGCTGGTGACTGACGCATGTGGAGTGAAAGTTTTCGTATGTACAAAAGAATCGTGAGGACGATAAATCATTGACCATTAGAAAGGTTCAAAGACTAACGTAGCGAGAACGACAAGGAAACAAGATTTTCTTATTGGAGGCCCACGAACTATGTACTACTTCGAATCACAGTTGGTCACCCTTCTCCTGTTCATAAGTTTATTTTAGGCCAATCTGAGTAATCAATTATTTCTGTTTGTAAAAAGCTGCAAATATCGCCGAAATTGTGAAGGATGTTTTAACAGGATATTTTTGTTTAACCGAGACCAAATTTTATATTCTTTGCCGAAGTTGACCTGTCAAGGTGACAGGTCCCTAAGAAGCCCAGTTGTGAAAGATGTGGGCCACAACTAGATTCGGATGACCAACAGAATCTGAATACCCAGACTCAGCAAACTTCGTACCAACTGTCATGCGGGCATCGAGCTGTAACTCAGCTTGTTCGCCCACAACTGAGTATTTTCTGATTTAATAAGTCTGCGAAACCACTTCTCCATGGTGCAGTTTCGTTCTCAGCATTGTCGTTGGTAGTATGCAGCGTGAATTGTCCGGCGGCAACTTGCTTCGATCGTTTGGTGGATTCAATACGTAACGGAGATGGAGTTGGTAAGTGAGTGCAAACGTGAAATTCTTCAGTTCTGTGCGTGGCTTCTTACCTCAATTCGTACAGTGTTTGTCAGGGCATGCCATTTCTATTGATGGTTCCTAACCATGAAGTGTCCGAATGATTAGCATTCAGGTTTCTTCCAGTCCAGAATTACTGACTTCTGTTGTGCAAGCTTCCTGTAAGGAAACGCTAACTGCAACTTCGGCGATGTGCTCATCCGTTTCCTCGTAATTATCTAACCATCGAAAGACATTATTGTACTCAGTTGAGTTCCGATCTTGTCCGTTTGCAGGTAGATAAGTGTACCAACGTTAGGTTGTGCAAGCGACTGTTGTAATATGAACTGAAGAAGTGTCTTGTAAATGGTCTCATTACATCCGAAATTCGCTCATTAAAGCAGTATCTCTATTGTCCAATTTCTACTTTCGCATACCGTTCGTGTACTCGCATTTATACGTCGAAATTCCAGTTTACAGTACGGTGAGGTTTTCATTTGAACGTCTTGTGCACTTCTGCTGGCTCTATGCTTTTGGGTGACTGAGACTGTCGTGAATTTTTGCCTATCAGTCATCACCCTTTGATCCGATATTTCTAGGCAATGACATTTTGATCTTTTGTCTTGCCAATCATCCTTCCGCTCTCATAACTGACCGTATTCCATCACCTAGTTGAGGTATTTTTCTGACTGCTGTACCTGAGAGTACTCTAGCTATCGATTATGTACCCGCTTACAAGCATTATTGCATTACTGGATACATTCTGTCACCATCGGTGATACACCCATCAATTAAGTCAGTGAAAACTGATGATTTCCTCACTGATGGTCACCGTCTTACACACGTCGATATAAAAACAATGTGCCTCTGCCAGTTGTTTGATTCTGTGACAGGCAGAAAACGGTGGAAGTCATCTGGCCTTCCAACCAACCGCAAACGAGGAGTCCTTCAAGATTCTATGAAGTACTTTTCAACTGCTTCCAACGACTGTTTTCCATGTGCCTACTGACATCCGTTATTCTGAATATTTCACAATGAGTTCGAATTAAGGTAGCTCTCTTTAGAACACTTTATTTTCATGTACCGTACACACCGAATGTGACAGTAAATTTACCGACTGTGGATTCAGGTCAACCAGCCGACTTTACGCTAATTCGACAAATGAGATGTACACCAAAGAACGTGAAAACTGCTTCTTTGAAACTCCATACGGTCTGTTCCACTGGTGCATGCAACACGTTTATAAACAAGATATTCACCAGCCTAACTAACTTCGAATCGGAAGATGAACGATTCCAAAACGGCAATCGGCATATAGTTAAATGTTGACGGACGCGCATCCCACTGAAAGAAAGTCAGCAAATCAAACTTCATCTCGAATCGTCCCAATCCGGTTTAGATTAACATAAGGCGTAATATGAGACAAAGTAGCTTCGATCTAGTAACTTGATTCTCACTTTTGAACTACCAAAAAATGGTACAAGCTTCGGGCCACCGAATGCACATACAAAAAAAGTAGCCATTTGACAACATGTTTCAAGGACATTATATGAAAACACCGGTACCCACATCAATACGGTGCCGACCTTACCCTGGAAATTGTGAAAATTGCGGACGACTGTCCAGTGCGATGAAAAATATGCGCAGCGTTTTTCTGCCACTTGAGGTGTTGAGCTCTAGCACTTAAAATAATGAATTGCTTCATTTGTGTCAACCATCCGCTCCTAACAACTGCGGGTACGCTGGCTCAGATTACTCTACAGTTATGTAACAGTGCATAGCACAAATCATTATCGCCGAATCACGTGAACTTCATTTTAATATTTTATCAAAAATTCAGGTCGTTCTAACCATAACACTTTTTCACAGGTGTTGATGAGGCATAGCAACTGAAATTTCCGATTATTCCTATCTATATGTTATAAGATTACAGAAAACATTTCCCGCCAAATTTTCATGTTGAATGTGCCTGGGTAAGTCGAATACGTATAGTAATCATGAAATTGATCACCTTCCAATTTATTAACAATTATTCATTCCTCAAGTTGTCTGTTAGAAATTTGTGATGCGCAAGATGGTCTGCCGCTTATAAACTGTGAGATACTCCAGGTATAAAACCACTTGACTTTGTGGAGATGCACCGTAATGTTGTGGATAGTACGGAACGAAATCAGAAGAGAAAACGGCCAGTTGGATGATCGTGTCTAACCACCGAACAAATTGTGGATTTCATGTGGATAGAGAATATCTAATCAGGTTACTTCTCAACAACATTGCATACATTCCGGAATTCTAGGTGAAATGTAGGTTCGCTCAGCGAATTCCACAGCTGTTGTTCTCTTTTCAGAACCGTCTACTGTCATTCTGCGGATAATACATACTTTACCCTGATTTTAACGGCCATTCGAAAATAACGGTTCGAAACTCACTCGCAGACAAAGCAAACTAGTAACTGTTGTTTTCTGTTCTCTCTTTGTTACATCAAACGTTTGCATAGCTGAAGCAAAGCTATTACTGATTTTAGTAAAAAGTTACTCGTTTTCTTTGGCCGCTTTCCGCACTTAAACATCTCTAACTGAGTCGATGAAGCCCATTTATGCTTAACTGTTTTTGTTTCAGGTAACCGATATGAATGGGAAGAATTTAGTTGATATACCTTGAAATTTAACGAAACAATGATATTAAATTTTGCATTCAGAAAAACCAGTTCAACGAGTAATCTACGAAAGGAAGCATTACACTCCGGTTCCGCTCTTGATAGAGCTTATTATTCGTATGTTGGCTTTCCGCCACTGGAATATAAACAGCCACCAAGCTTCCACGAGGCGTCCGTATTGACCACTGCGAAAATGGTTGTTAATTAGGTAAGTCACTGTTCACACACACATAATGTAAGCCATATCCGCTAGTGCATAAATCTCAAACTACCTGATCACGTCAAGGACAGACGATTTATTTGTCCTGTCAACTCTGTCCAGCTACTCCGTAAGTAAGACTTCTGATGCTTAGAGGAATCTGCTGATGTATACAACATAGAAGCCAATTTGTCTATTTGAGTGATTCTTCCATTATTCTCCTGGTTCGGCAACAACCAACGGCTTGTGCATCATAAGATAACTCTTTCTGGGTAATCTGTTGCTTATCGGGAATCAGGCCTTTGAATGAATGGATAACAATTAAGATGGAAATGTGTTGTAGCGACCATTTGAATGAAATTTTAGGATGAACAAACAGCATACAAATGTGGTTAGTGAGAACGTTTCAGCCGTTTCGTAGGGTGAAATGTTGGCTCACTTGCGCCAATGGCTTTTTATTATAGCGAATGACTAACTAGCAAAACGGACGGTTAGAAGCAAAGATAAAGACTACTTTACTTTTCAAGTTCACCGTCACTCACATTTGATCACAGCTTTCGCATTCAGATAGACTTTCCAGACAACCTCTTTCGAAAAGAAGCACTAGACTCGAGTTCCGCTCACATTAGAGCTCGTCAGTAGTGCACATCCTTGCCACGGCCGGGATGTTAACTCCGGCCACACGTTCATGAGGCAACCGTGTTGACCACTGCACCATTAACCTCACATTAGGTACGACCAAATTGTCAAGTGTGACCACTCAACCATTTTCGCTTGCGAACAATGATAACAAACGGAAATCCGTTAATTCCTATCAGTTTGTGACTAACTCAAACGTTTGCAAAGAAAGGCGTCAAACGGAGTTCCAAGACTCAGTTTCCAGTACCAGTATTAAACTTTGCTATTTCCACGCCAGGTGTTTGTTGCTGCAGCAGATACAGCTCTCTTTTTTCGCACAGCTAATTTGCGGTTTTCCAATGATATGCATCGAAGATGCAACTGGACTTTATATTAAAGGACAAAAAGGTTTCTCCGATAAAAAGTTTGAGCGAGAAGTTCGGAAATAGTTTGTTGCACAATGTACTCCTCGAGCACATTTCGATGCATCTCACTAAGTGCATAGAGGAAAGTTCAACGGACTTTGTAAATTCCAATTAAAAACCGATAACCACACACGCTGCTGAACATCAGTTATGTTGTAGATCTTCAAGTAAAAGTTCTTTAACCAATGTATTCCGGGCTCATGGCGCAACAGTGTTTTTCAAAATCGAGATGTTTGCTCGGTTTCAGTTGAGACTTTGAGAATTTTTTGTTCCAGGACCAAACTGGGTTTACGGTGACGCCAATTATCATGCACTTCTGCAACGTCGACAAAATGTGGAGGATACTTCCAGCAGCAAAGTAAACCCAAGTGGATCTCATGGCTTACAGTCATTCCCCCTGTAGTCGCTTGTGATCAGCCAGAGAAACTCTCGTTTATCAATTTCAATCAACTGTTTCATCACTTGAAGGAAGATCACGAACTGTAGTCATACGTTTGAAAATTTTGGTAATGAGGCGGTGCCTCATATTCCTGAATAACTTGACATTCATATCTCCACTGCTAGAATTTCACACAGTTATTTTACGTATCGAAGTTGCTACACAACTCCGTGCCAGGGCCTCATCGTCTTCTTTCTTACTTCTGCGTTACACAATGTCCATATTTACCACCACAATTGGACAGTCAAATAAGCAGATGACGTGAAACTATTTGCCTGCCGAACTGGACATCTTGTCTGGAATATTACGCTGGTACAAATCCCCCAGACTGCTTAATAGCACAGCAAATGTATTGACATTTTGTCTCCGGCTGAAGAGTGGTAGAGATATTCCGCATTTTGTCATACATGCCCCTTACTTTCAAGTAAAAAACGAAACCCTACCCTGATTTCTTTCTGTTAAATATCTGACGAGTATTTTCAGCAACATCGTGCCAAAAAACACTTTATGCCATTGGTGATTTTACCGAAGTCTGGAAACTCTTGTTTCACCCTCAACGTTCTAATTCTACCACCATTCCACACCACTTAGGGGATTGACTTATCAATGATTATTCGCTCCCTGACCAGATGTATTTGTTACTACCAGTTTTCTCTGTTTTGCTACCAAAAGGTGCCATATAATTTGTTGAATCCCTAAAAATATAACACGGTACAATGGCGTCCTTATTAAAAAAACCTTTCGTTTCTAATGTATCTCTGCGGTCCCCAATTTGTGAGGTGGTTTTGTCTATGAGACAAAACTCATCTGTTTCATTAAGGTCTTTCTGAATATTCCTCTAGTTCTTCCGCCAGATCTCGGTGCAGTTATTTACTCACACTTATCCTGTTGTTATCCGTCTACTATTACCCCTCATTTAGCTCGCCTATTACAAAAGCCCGACTTATTGTACCTGAATTAATCGCGACCCTCAATCTTATCATAAATTACATCCACTGTGAACTTAGGCATGACCACTTAGTTCAAACAAACAAATATATACCAGCATGTCACACACATGTTTTGTCTTGTTCCCACTGTTGAAATTAAATCTAATGACAAATTATGCCATCTATCGGGCTTATATGTTCTATCCTGCGTTCGGTGACTAACGCATATCTTGTAGTTGGAAGTAATGACTACAAAACTCCCCCCATATATGACAACTTATTTATATAGCCGACTAGGTCAGACATTCTGGCCTTCTAAGTCTCTGAGTGAGCATGTGAACTTGGGTTTGAGGTCTACATTGGTAAAAGTTGTCTCAGGTTATCACCGTGGAAACTAGTAAAGCGCGATAGTCTAATAGGTTCATCCACTTTTTCGACGAAATTATGGTTTGAATGAGTTGTCATTTCGTGAGCCACTTAATAATCCGTTGCATATGTTACTAGAACAGCTTCCAAACTGAAGAATTAGTCAACATGTGTTAACCGACTGTTGGAATCGAGTACTTATAATTGGATGAACCACATCAGTATTTATAACTTCAATTGCTGGATATCACAAACCTGACCCACTTAGCTTACTCAAAAAAGTGCTAGGTAGTCTGAACCCAAAGTCGATGTCCTCTATCGAAAGTCGGTTGACCTGAAATCACCGACCGGTGTTGTGCGCCCAGAAGTTATTGAAGCAACCCACTGAGTTTTGTGATGTGGATGACATAATATCCCATATAGATGTGTGCGCACCACTCTCTCCGTCTGTATTTATTTAACGTATGTAACCTGTATGATTTACTCGTGCGACTACTGGGAACAAACAAATTGTTAACTATGTGTGCCTCTTTTTCCTGATCGGATGATGCTCGTAACTTCCAAAATGTAAAGGCCATCCAAATGAAAACTTGTGATAATCGAAAACCTTTCTGAAATGAATACCACTCTGTGTATAGTACTGCCGTTCTAGTGAGGCCAAATTCCGAGTTAGATCAAAAGCGTGCAAATCTGAACAGTCACTAATTCAGATAGGGTGCTTCAGTGCATGAAGATATTCGAAAATGAAGTCGATGAGGCTATGTTCCTACATTCAACCCGTGCTCGATTTCAGCGCACACCCAAAAATCTCTTTCAGTACAACCATACACTTACATCATAAAAGCTTAAATCAGTCGCAACGGGGCATATATCCATGAGTATTAACAATGCCCATGTGAAGTCTCCATTCGCTTCTGTTGATAACATGCTATTTGGCATCTGTTGTGGAAAAAACCTGTGCACACTAACCATACAAAATAAAATATTATCGACCGGTTAACAAACAAACGAAGTTCAGTCACACTTTTCTCAATGGGCCAATCAAAAGACTGAATTTGAAGGTCGTCCTGTTCCAATCGCTTACCTGGTTTTTGTCTAATTCACAATTCCGGTATTCTTGTTCACCTTCCTGTTGAAATGTGACAATGACAAAACCGACGAAGATGTTGATCATGAAGAAGGCGATCACGATGATGTAAGCAACATAGAAAATGGCCACAATTGGACGGTTGTTGTAAACTTTTCCGTAGTCTTCGTCATATGAATCGATAGAACTGCGGTATGACAGGAGGTGAAAAAGCAGACGAATTTTACTGTTAGCTGCTAACTCTACTGAGATGCATCAATAAGGATGATTTGTAGTGACCGTAGCATACAGTTAGCTCTGCTAATATTGTGACGCCTTTTGACGTGGTTTGCCATTCGCAACTACCAATAAACCGTCCGCTTCTCATCCTTAATAGAATTTTCCAGAACTTACTGACTGTGGCACTGCTGTCAGTTCAGCTGATTTAGTGAAATTATGTGGTACATGAAGCATCTGATTTCACATTACATATACCATCGAAATCAACTGATCGATCGCCATCGTTCGGGAAACCTTAACTTCATCATGCAGCCGTTT
>QNGE01000138.1:172464-262537 GCA_008508345.1 Paragonimus westermani
TCAACACCAAGCCCACTGGATTCACGAAGCCCACGGATTCACGAATTCACTCAATACTAATACATTAACCGAACGTTTTCATCCTTCCTACTAATCGTTACTGAAGTCTGTCATTCTTAACCAAGCTCAAAAGTTACATTTCCTAAAGTGCCTATTCGATTAATGATTAATCACATTTCATAACAGGCGTATACCTAGCCAAACAGGTTTTTATGACTTGGATTATTTGATTATTGTTGCAAACGAGTTGGTAAACATAGCACCAAACTATTGCTCCTGAATACATTAAGTGTTAATATCTCAGTGTATAGAGCACGTCCACGGTGCAATTAAGCCCAGTCAAATCATTCTCAGATGAGTCCTCCCATCCACGTGGTTCTGGAACAAACTAGGTCAGTAGCAGTATCAGGTATGATCATGCGGGTTTACAATACTGGACCACTTGGTTGTTTGTTTGCGTTGCCAAATCAACGCAAGTTGCAAAGGCCGCCTTTCCGAAAGAATGAACTTAATGCAAAAACCCCGACAGCGACTATCAAAAATATTTCGAAGGCTCACCACTGTGTTGTAAGTAGTACGAAACGGCTTACCCACAATTCTATTTCAGGACGTCGTCTACAGCTGCCGATGACGTGTCATCATCCCATCCAACTTAACCCGCACTACGGAAGGAACGAAAACATACGGGGGTCTATCTCTGAATCACTAACCATCCAATCATGAGCTGTGATCACACAAAAGGTACATGATCTGCAATCTACTAGACGCCGGCTCACGGACGAGCGGAAAATAATATATCTCAAGGTTGCTGTGTACATAGATATCACCTGCTTTGTAGTGTATATAGCGCAGTGTATATATGACAGTAGTCAGTGGATGTACATAGCACTCCAGAAAGTAGTTCCTCTCATCACATTATGGTAGCGCGCCTCTACTGATTCATCCAGTCTGCATCCTTACATATTATCACTTCGTCAACTAGATTGTATTGGTAAATATTCTATTTTTTGAGATGACCGTGCAACACTAGATAGCGCCTCTTTGTTTCTGGGCGTGGGAGTTCCAGCTGAAGTTGAAATATTTCATTCACGCACACAATTAGCAAAATTTAAACCGTACTCGATCAGCAGTAGCTCTGCCGATCGACAGGTTAAATGGTTAGCTGGATCTGACCAACACTCATTTATTCATAATGGACATGAGCAAGCCCAGATGTTTCTTGTCTTTGAAAATACTGCTGATTCCTTCGTCGAAGTCCATTCCCTAACCTCTAATTTTCGTCATACAGGTGAGGCTACGTTGTCCGATAGAGACATCGCCAAATTCTTGACAGCCACTATCTGAGTGTGTTCCCTACCAGCCTCACAGATTCAGTCCATTCAGTCAGCAGCAGAAACACACATGAATTGAGGGTAAATACACTTACATCAAGTATCTTGCTCTTAAAACTATCACCGCCTGATGAGCACATGTTCTCTGGTCTTTATCTCATTTCTTCTCCAGTAATAAAGAAGTATACTAAACGGTTTTCAGAGCCACTCTGTGAACTCTTTATTAATCTGTTCGCGAGATGACGCTTCCCGTAATCCAACAGATGTACACAGTGTCATCTACGTTCGAAGTGTTAAGTGTAATAAGCACGTGACTTACAAACCAGTTTTGTTATTACCGATGAGGAAAGACCATTTACGTGAGCCTATCGCTAGATTTATACTGTCGTCATGTAGTCAGCATAGATTTCAAAGACGATTCCCGCGTGATGCCGAACTGGTTTCCGCTCAAGAAGGTTGGAGAAGGACATTTGATGAAGACGAACCAGTTGTTATCGTTTTCCTAGAATTCTGTGAGGTTTTCGAAAGAAACCTTGTTACCGTCGTGTACTACATATCTTTTATACGTGGTAAGTTAAAATGTTATACCTATGGGTTCCAAACTAGAGTAAACCGTTGAGTGCTGACTTCAACGAGTCTCATGTAGAGCACAGACGTCACTCTCGAGCATCTACCAACCATTACAACCACTAGGCAAAATAGTTATTCATCAGTGCAGTTTTTCTGATATTCATTAAAACATTTTACACACCTTACGTACATGTAAAAGTTTAGAGTGACCGAAAACAACGGCTTTCAAAACGGTTTTGTGGTAACCCAGTTCAATTTCCTCAGCTTACCGGTATAACAGGCCAGGCCATCCCTCGAACGTAGAGACAGCGAAGAGTGTGAGCATTGCATTTGGCACGTTGTCAAAGTTTAGTGGGTTGTTTAGCCAAATACGTGGATAAAGGGACGGCCGAGAGACATCGTTGAATTCGTAATTGATGAACTGCCCACTGAAATATAAACGAATTGCGAATAAGTCATACAAACCTAGGCGAAAGAGCGTGTTCCTAAAAGATGTTATCATGATGTCAATAGGTCACTGGTGGTGGCTGCTGGAATACTCAGCCAGTTCCCCCAAACCGAGCACCATCTGTCCAGCGCAACTGACCTTCTTTAGTGTTTAACAAAATGCGTATACTTAATTACCCATCCTTCCCGAATGTCTTCAGCTTATAGAATACATAGCTCGGTAGGTTCAACTTCAGCTCTTTTCCGTTCAAAATCACCAGGTGAACAATGCTGTTAGAAGGGCAAAAGCTAGGCATATCATCTGTGGTAAACTTCTACTGTGTTGCATGTTGGTTCAAAATTAAGCAAAATTGATTCATTTTATGCGTTATTAATGGCTTATTAGCAGAATGCTAAATGGAATTTCCTCAGAACGCGTAGTTCGGAATATTGAAGTTAGCCGGGGTGTTTGGACAGAAATAACTCCTAGAGCGGCTAAGTAGCTCAGGCGGTAGAGTGCCTTCCGCGTTGGGGCAGGTTGTGTCTGTTGCTGGTTCGAATCCAGCCGAAGCTCTGGCTTTTCACAGTTGGTTCTCATCTAAAATCATAAAACTATCACACTACTTATTAGTGGGAAATAGGACGGTTGAACTCGGAAATTGTTTTACAAGATAAGTTAATGGAAAGATTTAAAAAATAGTGGTAATTTCTCTTAGTTCCGGGTGGCATCCATAAAATTACTGTTGCGTCAAGAAATCTCGGTGGTTATTTTGTCAGTCTGACCTCCACTCGATATCAACTTCCGATGGAAGCTACTCTACTGTATCACTTCTATCTCTATTAATCTAGCTGGTTAAACGACGTACCAGTTTCGCTGACGTCTGCTAAAGCGATTCGTACAGGTATATGTAAATGGAATAGGTATTGACGACCAGTGTTGACTTTGCAAGTGATCGATAAGGGTGACCTTGGTTGTCTGCACTGACTGCACGTTAACTTAACAGGCACATTGGCGTTAAATATGCGTGACCTAGCGAGCAAAGTTATTAGACATTGGCAACATGAACAGTAAAAAATATGTACCGCTGCCCAAGCGTGTGTACGTGTGTAAGTCATCCAGTTGATTTGAACCGGAGGTTGTGTCGTGCACATGTTTCTTTTCATGAACAATGCAGACACTAGCATCGTAGTTAGACAAGATGAGCCTGATAATCCGGATTTGACGTTCTAAGAGAAGGTCAGTTGCATAGTTGTCTGCCAGCCGGATGCTTGTTCAGCATTAGAATTCAGTAGATCAGTTAGCACCGAGTTTGATAGATCAGATTTTGAAATTATGGTGGTAACTTAGTATTAATCTTTGTACGACACGCACGCCAATTATCCTTTTTCAGTGTTAGTCAGTTTGAGAAAAATCTGAACGTACCAGTCGCTAGACCCGTTGCCGTCCATGTAAGTACCATGCAAACAATGGATATTTATGCCCTTACTGGAAGAGTCGTAGGTGACTGAAGTGACAATTTACATGGGTTGTTGCCGATTTTCAAGAATGAAACATTCTTACAAGTTAGATGTGTAAAGATGTATAAAGACTGTTGAATTGGGTAACCAGAATCCCAATTCCAATATAAGTTTTGTCTGACCCACCTTGAAAAGATTGCCTAAGGTTTGTTGTATGACTTTTTATGCGGGAAACTTCTGTGACCGAGCCGGAATCAGAATTGCGCACTCGTGATTGTGAATTAGGCAAGATGTAGACATTCGAAATGCACTAATTGTTAGCAAATATGGACCAACGTGTGCTACTAAACCCAATGGATTTGCCTGAACGAACAAAAATAACCACCGGAGAGCAAGGCACATAGTGCCATAAGATGAACAATCTTCAGTTGGTGCCATGCTCGTAGATTTATTGCAAGTAACGATATGCATAAGGGTACCGTGGGGTTTTCGTCACCAGTGTCATTGCCATTCTGTTTTCTATTGCTTCAGCTTGGTGGTCAGGCTGCCTAGGACTTTGATTCTTCCCGCTATAACCTTTTCAGATAGACCGGAGAGAAGCAGTCAGAAAAAATAACCCACGCATGTTGGTTTGTAGTTCGCAATACTGAATGCACCGTAATGGTTAAGTGGTGGGGTAGGACCTTATGAGTATAAACCGGAACCACACAACTAGTTGGTGGGGATTAAAAATGTGCCCCCAGACAAATAACACTTCCCTCGTACAACGGTTGCACTGCTTCCTAGAACCGTGATATAGCCCATAACATACCATAAAGTATAACATGACATAGAAATATACAGACAGTTTTATTAATCACTGCGCTTCACATTTGAATTTGCGGCTTGATATCAGGTGATTCACACCATTGAGCAACTGGTATCGGACAAGGACTCCTCGGCAAACTACTGTTCCGTTTGTCCCGTAGGAAGGTTTCAGCTGAGCTCCCTGAGGCGAACGTGATACCTACCTCTAGAAGTTGGACGCTCTCTGTTGGGGCAAGGAGTGAGGATACACTGCAGAATTGATACGGTACCCGATGGCTGAAACAAGGTACCTCAAGGATTTCGACGAAAATGAACCGTTAAAAGGTAGACATCACACCACCGAATAAGAGTAGGATTGCGGAACAAGATGAACTCAGGAAAATAGGCGCTGATCACAACTCCTGTTGGATCAGTTACCGCCAAAACCCGTTCCGAAGCACGACTTCTTTGCCGTAATATCTGACTGCACATGGAAGCAGCTTGCCAATCTGTGTGCCTGCGGCTCAACTGAGCCGCCTTCATTAGCAATGTATAGATCTTATCTTTGGCATCCTGGCGTGTGCGCAGACCGTCATGGATTGGTAGTTCACCAACGTAATCATTAAAAAATATCAACAAAGAAGCAGCCAGTGCGTTTGAAGCAATTAATCATTCGGTTCAGCTTTCATATATACATATGCGTTCAACTGTAACAAACAACGCTTCCCATCACCTGTTGAACCAATCACTTCCCCCTTTAGAAACTTGGGTCATAGTAATATATCACCATTTCTGTTTTTCAGCGTTGTTGATACTTTGTATGATGATGGTTTTGTTTGGTTTTAAACCTGTTTTTCTCGCTATTTAAAATAAGCTAGTCGGTGCACCGGTACCGAACTATTTCATCCTGTGTACATTCACAACAGGTCTTCCCAGCCTAAGTCATGGCGTTTGAATCCCCTATCCTTTGTTTCCGAGAGATACGGGTTTCAGTTTTAGACTGACCTACAATCTGGTTTACTACCACTGGTAGGCTGCATCGAGAGAGCTTCTAGTTATAAGCCTTCCGATCTTTTTAACCGGGTTCACACTGGACACGTGGTTACGGTGACAGGCAAATCAAGTGGCAGCTGGAATCAAACTTGTGCCATTTCGCAGTCTGTTACGTTGGCAGTTTGATCAATAAGATTTCCATCAACCTGCAATAATCTAAACAAAACGCAGTATGTGTGAAAAATATTTGTTTGGGGGGAATCGAAAGTCCGCCCTGCGTAGGATTTGAACTACCGGTAAAACAGCATGTACTAACGTGACACAATCTACTAGCATAGCTAAGACGTCATGTTGAGAGCTGAGAACTTTCATGCATGGATCCAATTATCCAAACTCCTCATGATACCGTATGGAATGCGCCAAATGATTCAGTGAATCTATTGTGCTAGCGGGACACTTCATGCATTTCACGTGATTCCTGAGCACCGAAACTCCATTGCTGAGAAACAGCCGATAGTTCTGCTGAAACTGAGCCAGCCGCATTATAAAAATCTGGTTCCCGTTAGATTTCAGATAGTAACTGAAACAGCATATCCAAACGATGTAACTACCTAACAGTGGCTTCAAGACAGCAATCCTTAAATGGCAAATTGATTTCTCTCACATGTTGATCATCTATTCACCCATCGTTGCAGTGACAAGTATACAAGCAGAAGGAGCAGTCGTATGTGAAAGCATGTCTAACACCTGCCTCGGCACGCGAAAATCAAACAAACAAGTTGTAAGTGTGCATGTGCTTCTGGGTTTAGGAATTATAAATCATGGTCATTCCGTGGGTACAGCATGGAGTGGTTATCTATCTAAGTGGAGTTGAGTCGTCACATCCAACCGACTTTAGCAAGAAGCATGACGCTCACCGGTAACAAACACAGCACAACCTTACGTTAATCAGACCGAACTTTCTGCAGGTTGAGAAAACCACAAAAGATTAGGCGCCATTGATCGGATTTATCAGAATGCTTAATCACATTATCAAAAGAATGCTGAAAAATATTGAATGTATACTATAAGCGATTTTTAGCCGCTGATGGAACTGATAACGTTAAGTTAAAAATAAATGGGACTAATGGACATCCAAAGTGTTAAAGATGAACCACAAAAGAAATCAAATTGGATTTTTCTGTTAATTTTCCCACCGGTCGCCATAGCAAATGTGTGACCAAATGGACAATTTAACCACTGCAAAAGATAGAAATTTTACATCTCTGATTCAAAGCATACAGATGTTGGTTGCGTTCCACGGACGCATTCGACACAACTCACTGGCATTGTGATTCCATTAGCCGTGAGCCATCGTTGCACGAATGAAACTTGCCGGCAAACAGTTGAACCCCGATCACAGCGAACATAAATTCCAGTAAAAATGTCACCATCATAATGTTTCCTATGCTTTTGACGGCCACAACGACGCACTGGACAACGTGCTGCAGAATTGCGACAAGGAAAGCATAGGATTATGGCTCAAAATCTTTTGTTCCCTTACAAGTAAACGAGTGCAAACATACACACACGTAAGGTCAAAGGTGGTTAGATGTGGAAGCTGCAACAATTGAGTAAAACACTAAACAAACAGTGGAAGTGCTGTGTTGAAAGAGAAGTAGAACATAGATGCCGTGGACTGCTAAGTTGGGAATGTCTAACACCAACCCAAATGTATCGCTGCCATTTCTGTCTCAATCAGGAATCCGTGAGTGGAATGTTGCAGCAAGCTTTGAGTATGAAATCAAGCCATAAAGTGCACATGGGATTGACGTTCGCAAATCAATCCAACCACACAAATAAAACAAGAGTATGCTGTGGTGCAACAAGAGACTGTTTTGACCGACAGGATTGTTAGGGCCTGACAAAAAATAATGTCGTCCTTGTTCCTATAGTGAGCCGTCAACGATGCAAGCGCCCTATGGGCTAGGTTCGCGAAATGGTACAAGAGGATAGGCTACTGTTTTTAATGAACAATACTTAGAAACGAATGCAGCTGAGCATTTGCCAATGATAAGATATTTATGTCTAATGTGAAGTCACTGACAATGCTCAACACGGTTGCCCTATGCAAGTGTGGCTGGTCATGGAAAAAAATTATGCACTAATGACGAGTTCCAACAGGGATGGAACCCAAACAAAAGGCCACCTTTCGAAGGGGTCTGACTAGAGGGTGGTTTGTTCCAATGACTAATGATGAAGAAGCAGATGGGCGTTCGTACCTGCTGGGGCCCTAGGAGCAGAATGCATGGGGTAAATCTGGCTCACAACTTATGAATAATCACCAACATGGCTGTCCATGAATAAACCAACCTGACTAAAAGAAACTTATGTAAATTGTTCTTTTGACTGAAACCCGATGTATCAGTTCGGGCTAGTTTACGCGTCAGAAAGAACCCCCCATCCAGTCACAAGTGCCTGGCAGCAATGGTTGCAAGCACTTGGTTCCAGTGTACACCAAGAACTCGTAAGTGACAGATCACGTTAAGTGTAAGAGAAAGCAGAGTTCCAACTGAAGAAGAGGAAACATGTCCAGGATGAGATCATTTGTTTTCAAATGACAGATTAGATGAACCTACTATGTTGATTCCAATCATAAACGCGAATGGTTACATAGAGTTGAAGTCAGTAAATGCTGTGTGTGTGGGTTATCTCTGATGCATATTTCGCAGGTTTTTCGAGTCACTAAAATTATACACTTCACCTTTGAAAAGTATGCTTCTTGACGCACTGTAAGACTTTCACCCAGAGCATCTGCCTTAGAGAAGCTACATTAAAAACTCTGTTTGTCGGTGGTTACCATGTGAACCGTCTGGTTACCACATATCTGACCGAGTTAAGACACAAGCCTGAACAACACAGTCCAAATGACAATTCGTTGTGCACGACATTTCACATATTGACTACGGCCTTCAATTTTATTAAGGAAATTGAAACACGACACGTTCTTCAAATGCACACTTTCAAATATGTCTCGATCGACTTGATTTCGTAATTTAGAGTAAAAAACTATTACCAAAATAAACTGTAGACTGTATATTAGTCAAAATAAGCTCGTGATCATCTCAGATTATTCCGCTTGGCTTTTCATACGTTATTAGTTTTATCAATAGCAATTAGCTACTGATACCTCTAATATACAACGGCTGCTAAAGATCAGTGTCTTAACTAAACTTGTTGGTAGATTCCGCTTTCCGTGGATATAAACTGGGAGCCGACATGAAGCCATAACAATTTATCGGTAATATTANGAAGGGGTCTGACTAGAGGGTGGTTTGTTCCAATGACTAATGATGAAGAAGCAGATGGGCGTTCGTACCTGCTGGGGCCCTAGGAGCAGAATGCATGGGGTAAATCTGGCTCACAACTTATGAATAATCACCAACATGGCTGTCCATGAATAAACCAACCTGACTAAAAGAAACTTATGTAAATTGTTCTTTTGACTGAAACCCGATGTATCAGTTCGGGCTAGTTTACACGTCAGAAAGAACCCCCCATCCAGTCACAAGTGCCTGGCAGCAATGGTTGCAAGCACTTGGTTCCAGTGTACACCAAGAACTCGTAAGTGACAGATCACGTTAAGTGTAAGAGAAAGCAGAGTTCCAACTGAAGAAGAGGAAACATGTCCAGGATGAGATCATTTGTTTTCAAATGACAGATTAGATGAACCTACTATGTTGATTCCAATCATAAACGCGAATGGTTACATAGAGTTGAAGTCAGTAAATGCTGTGTGTGTGGGTTATCTTTGATGCATGTTTCGCAGGTTCTTCGAGTCACTAAAATTATACACTTCACCTCTGAAAAGTATGCTTCTTGACGCACTGTAAGACTTTCACCCAGAGCATCTGCCTTAGAGAAGCTACATTAAAAACTCTGTTTGTCGGTGGTTACCATGTGAACCGTCTGGTTACCACATATCTGACCGAGTTAAGACACAAGCCTGAACAACACAGTCCAAATGACAATTCGTTGTGCACGACATTTCACATATTGACTACGGCCTTCAATTTTATTAAGGAAATTGAAACACGACACGTTCTTCAAATGCACACTTTCAAATATGTCTCGATCGACTTGATTTCGTAATTTAGAGTAAAAAACTATTACCAAAATAAACTGTAGACTGTATATTAGTCAAAATAAGCTCGTGATCATCTCAGATTATTCCGCTTGGCTTTTCATACGTTATTAGTTTTATCAATAGCAATTAGCTACTGATACCTCTAATATACAACGGCTGCTAAAGATCAGTGTCTTAACTAAACTTGTTGGTAGATTCCGCTTTCCGTGGATATAAACTGGGAGCCGACATAAAGCCATAACAATTTATCGGTAATATTATCGAACGGGTGTATTGCCTGATATGAATAACAAACAGTCATAAGATTCGATTTTGAGCATTTGCTTTTTTACCGTCATTAGAAGCAAACACTACTTCAGTTCGATTTGATTCTCATAGATCATCCAGGTATCAACAAGCCTGATATCTATTGATGAACAGATTGAGGACAACACAACGTTAGGAACAAGTTATAATACGGGTTGTGTTATTCTCAACCTGTTCATCACTAACACATTGAAAATGACGCCCAAACTATTTGACTTTAGTCGTCATAAATTTGGTGCGGATATCTCACAATCTTGATATCTGCTTCTGACCCTCTCTCGTATACATTTCACAATTACAATAAAGGAAACGCTACACTGGAAGAAACACAGGAAGAGGCGACTTGGCTCAAGAAACCTCTTTACGGAATGCGATTTTCATACTAGTTTTTTCTGTAGAATAACCATTTGAGGAAAACTTTCAGGAACACAGCAGAAAATTACTTAGGCACTTCGAACGGCTTCAATCCCTATTACGGAAAAACACTTGCAACCAAAACTCAGTCGGTTTCACTCCTGAACACATAGTGGGTCACTGTCATACACAAAACTGTAATTACGTAGTTTTTGGGTGTATACCTTAACAAACTTAGATGTAATCTAAGTTCAAATAAGATACCTAGCATAGGGCCTATTCAATAACGTTATCCCCTGAACCATATTAAACCTTCTTCTTGAGACATCTGAACAAAACGCTCCAGATACTCTCAATAGACAGCAAAACCCAACAATTATCAAAGATATGGTTTTCGAATCTTACTATCTGAAGTTCTTAAGACAAATGATAGAGTTACACTGTGAACTTTCAGTCAGAAAACAAAGGTTGGTGAGTTGCTCCTGAGACATTTTTGGAGCTTGTGTGTCACCGAATATAACGGATATTTCTTTGTATGCAGCCTCTTTCCTCACGTTTTAAATCTTTGTCTTGTCTTAAGCTGACAGAAACTGGTTTTCACAAGTCGAGAGCACATAAACTGGAATAACCGCCATTTGTCTCTCCTTCAAATCAGAACACTGTGAGAGTATCTCAACTTACAAACCTATTGTTGTATGAAGGCAATTACTGGTTGGCACAACGTCAAATGATTTGCTCTTCCATAACCTGTACCGAAAACTGCATATGAACAGTAGTATTCTGTTTTATAATAAATGGTCCACATCACTGTATGCCGATTGCGCTATCGACAAAAACAACCCATAGTTCAAGGATATTCTGCAGTATCTTTTCTTTGCAAAGATCTTTGTTAGATTAAAAGGGTAAGAGCAAACCTGAATACACCCCAGCCGTATTCACGAGCTTAAAACTGTGTTAGTGATTCTCACGCAGAAATGTATTTCTCAAAGAGTCGCACCGAAGTCGGTCGTACTTCATCGGATGGGGTACTTTCTAAGAAAGGCGAGCATTCTGCCACATTTTATCTGTTTTTCTGCACTCAGCTGAACGACAAAGCTAGAGGTCGATTGTAAATTTCAACTTGAAGAATTTGACTGTTGACACGGACTGCCTCCATCTAAGCTACGTTTTCACTCACCGTGTGTCGTTGCCTCATGCAAAGGACTACCGTATATGTAAATCCATCAAGCCTTTAAGGAGAGATCCTATACACTGAAGTTAATGTTGCTGACTGAAAACTTGAGTATCAGTAAATTGGTAACTTCACTAATGAGTCGATTGTTCGGGTTGTCTACTCCATTCAGCAACGTACACACAAAATTATCCATTTTCAGAGCAGATACGCTGCAAGAAAATATCAACTTTGAACCATTCTACCATCGAAAGAGAAGCTATTTTACACCAACCCCAGTAAGCCACAAATGTCTTATTTTTCACATGTCATTTGAGCTAAGCAAGTCCCGGGTGTTTGACATCGTGAATCATTTGGCCAGAATATCTAGCTGTAATTTTTTGGACTTGGAACAGTGATGATTCCGGTACACAATCCCGTTGGTGTTAGACGTGAGTCATCACCGAAATAAAGTGAGTTTTGTTGAAAAACAAGATGTTGAATGAAATGTGTGTTTAGCACAAGTAAATGTGATACCTTTAATCCTTTTGCTCTATTGATTGCTCTCAACGGGCGCAGTACACGGGACACCCGAAGAATTTTCACCACAGAAATGGTGTCAATGCTATAATCGAGAAAAAAAAGATCGAATGCAGGTACTTTGTAAGCACGTGCAAGTAACACGAGTTTGTTCTAGTTAATGATATAAACCAACTGGATTTAAATCAATGTTGTCCTCATGAACACAATAGCCATACCGTGCTAAGCGTTTGAGTCACATACGCCCGTATATATTGTGTTCGTCTGTAGAAAATCCGGTTCTACTATGTTCATATAAAGACGCTGGATGTACATCCGCTGACAATCACATTATGCTGCTAATCTGTATTAGCCTAATTGACACAGATTAATCAACTCCAAATTGTTTGATATATAGGGGGGCCAGAAATGTTTGTTACGAGCGGTAGTGTTGTCACTTTGTCTGTCAACATTAACAGAAGTAAATTATGCACGCAACTTCTCACAGCCAGGTATTCATAACACTAAAGTCAATCGATCTGAGTCGATTAGATTGTTAAAAATTACAAGTGTGAAGCGGATTGTAGTGTATTGGAGAAGGATGGGAATATTGTTGGATGTGCGAGGATTTCACACGTGCCTGCCATTAGACACTCATTCGCTGGTAGCACATGGTTTTCGTTTGCTCGGGTTTAATGTGACTCTGGAATAGTTGCTGATAAAAGTGACTTTCTGACTTCCCTAGTAGTAAACTTGGCGTACCTTACAAATGTGTTGGGCAGCTTCATTGGGCCCTGTGTCATAGTGTCAGCCACTGAAGCAGTCTCGTTGGCTGTATGCAACCTAGGAGGACAGAAAACTGTTCCCCGGAACTTTACGGGAGTGAAACTGTGTAGCGATCTGACGTCGCTTTTCCGGGCAGTGCCGGCCGGTTTGCTACATAATACGTCATTTTTTCATTCCGTGTGGTGAAGCGGAACCGTGAGACTTTTAATCGTGTGTTCAACTGTGGCCTCGACAATGCCTGAATATAACCAGATGAATACATTTAGTTCATTTCAGAACAGTAAGTGGGTCCGAAGTTGCATATAACACAGTTCTCAAGATGACATCACACTTGAAGTGTAGGACTGACCGCAAGATCCTTTCGACTTAGCAAAGCAATATATATGAGGATATATAGCTGTGATCAAAGATTTGGGGTCGGCAGCTGCCTGTCATTTCTAGATATCCTAATAAGTCGTCGGGAAGATGGCTTGGTTAGAAAAACCATGTATAGGAAACCCACATAGTCAGGTCAATACCTAAACTTTAGCACTAGTGAATACTCTCTTCACACGAGAAAGGCGAATCTGTACGCCCGACAGCCTCGCTGAGGAACTAGATCTGATTATGTCTGTCCTACAGTCAAATGGTTACCCCAGACGGTTCAAAGATAGGCACAGTAGACAAAAATTACACACCGAAAAGGTGATAACTGTAGAGAAAAAGAGAGTCTACATAGAGCTACCTTTTAAGGGTGATTATGTCATGCAGCAAACAACACAGCGATTAAGAAATTCAATTAAACGAAGTCCGTGTTACCGGAGAATGGCAATGTTGCTGAAATGCGTAGACAGCCAGTTTCCTCAGTCGCTAGACCGGTCCTGAGCACCGGTCACGCTGTCGGTCCATCTTGGGTATTCCGAATCCTGTTGCGTCATTCTAACCAGGGATTCTTACGGTTTGCTGAAGCAGTTGCAATTAATTGACTCAAACTTGCTCTCTGTGTTCAGAAACAACTCTTCGTGAACCTGACCCTTCCCTGGACTCAATGTCTTATCCTAACTCGCTTATTGATTATCCACCCCACAAATCGATCGTTTTAAAAAAAGCCCACCCATGTTATTGTAAGTTTGGTACTGGTGAGACAGTACGAAATGCTTGCATCTACCAGTTTTCATGTTCTATCTGCTTTGTACAAACTGCTTGATGGGTTCAAATGTTTCAGAATAATATTTGTTTAAATCTTCAACAATTTTATTGTAGTGTAGTCCTGTGCTCAACGCTTGTGTAACAGCAGTGTTTCTTAAACATTCTTTACCGAACACCACCTCACCTCTTGCGTGCACTGCTCAACGCAATTTGTTGTGGGGATAAATGAAAGAAATACGTGGGCGAAGTATTTGCCTTTTTCGACGATCGAGGTACCAGTGAGCAGTAAGTTAGTAAATCAGCTACTGGTGATAACAGCCTAGCCAACATAGGTTCGGCCACGGGAAGGTAGCTTTTTTCAGTTCATAATACATACGAAGCCAACTTCCCAGCCGTTTGCTGTTAGTCAAAGCCTTCATCTTAAGTTTAGGTTTTGTTCAGTTTAAAACAGTCCTGATGTTAGTCTGTTTGAATAAATGCTGCCGGTTAGGCTGCATCAATCCAACCCAAAAATTGTGTGTTTATTCTTTGTTCCTACTCAACGTAATATTCTACATGGTCTAATAGAATAAAGCAAAGATTCTCAAGTATATATTACTGCAGTGGGTTGCGTTCTATCACCACAGCAAACAAGGGTTATTTCAATGTGATAAAAACTGCGTCTGAATAGCTAGCATTGAGAAGTAAGAGATCGATTAAACACAAATGTAGACCATTTAACCCACATTTGCGCTGTAGGTTACATTAGAACGCACGTCCACAACATTGTAAAACTAAACCTACGCGCATGCCATACTCAGCAGTATATAAATAGAACATCAATAAACTATACACTGTCTGCATTTTTCCAGTCAATACTTACTCAATTGGATAAGAAATGATGGAAGTGAGGACCACCATGAAATCGAGCATGTTGTTTGCACTGCGGCAAAATGCGCCTTTATGCAACACTAATCCGTAAGATATTATCTGTTCGCGGTGAAAATAATGAATATGAAATCAGTAACCGTACAAGATTAGATAAGAGAATCATGATCACCCATTTCAAATACTCACTCGAGGAACCACTGGTCAAGTTATTAAACTGTGAAACTTTAAGTAACAGATGGCATAGTTTCAGCAAATTCCTCAGCGTAGCACAGTTTTTCAAACGGTATCACAAAAACAATGTCACCGAAGGCGATGAACTTCACAGGTTTGGTTGCCAACTTGTTCATCTTTCCGCAAGACAAGTAAGGTTAATATCAAATTTGACCTTATAAACAGTAATGAATCATCTGTATCAACACATACTATTTGTATGAAATGAATTTTTACGGGTTTGGCACTTTAGCGGATAAGCCGAAGTAAGGAAAAACGTTATCCAGCCTCAATGAATTGACAGTTGCTGCATCAGGGTCTTTTGGATTCAGAACAATGTTGCATTCATAAGTGTTGACCACACATTACTAATCGTGTTCTGTACACGACGGACGGAAAAATTAAAACTTTCATGTTATAAAAATGATCTAAATTGAGATGAACAGTGACCGGCTACGCATATGATCTAACCGAATGGTAAACATTTGAGAACAAGGCACGCTGAAGGGATTGTCCGAATTATTTACAACCTTGTCATGTTGCTAGTAGAATAAGGAATGTAATGAAACACATCAGTAACAGATGGCTATCTTAAAAACTTCTGTAGGGCTCGCAACAAGATAACCAAGAAAACTGAGTCAGTTCAATTAGATCAAGATGAAAACAAGCGCATGTTTTTCCACTCCGAAAAGAATCGCCCGGTCAGTAGTTTCACCGGAAGAAATAGAGTTTGCGCAATTTAGTGTTTAAGTGAATGCGCAATTATATTTTGCTTTGACTTCGAAAAAAGGTAATATTTATAATTGTGAACGCGGTTATTTTAAACACTTCATTCCCCGCATTTTCTATTAGTTAACTGGGAATTTCAGTGACGTTTATGCGATGTGGAAAAGTCGACACATTTCGAAGGGGTTGCTATAACTCACAAACCCAACCTAGTGAAAATGCTTCTTGGAAGCTTACGTCATCCGTGACTGGATGTTGCTGACAATAAGTGACCAGGTTGACATTTTTAATCTAGGTAATGTAGTAGTGTACAACAGAGACTTGAAATTGCCGCCTTTCCGGAAAGTAACGCTGATGCAATCTAACCGGCCGGCATCTGGTGCACAAGTTGTTCAAGGCGACCTGTCGAGTTGTAGCGGTCCTGAGGACGAACTACTTAGTGTGGTCGTTTGTGTCCAGACACGGGTTGTCCTCATTTGTTTAATGCACATAATTTGCATGTTACACATTAGCCTTCACTTGTGGTAAGCGAAATGTTAACATGCTACAGCATATGTTTCATTTCTATCTAAGAATTACAAAGGCCACCAACGTGTGGCGATTGTGATCGAGCGTACACATGTTATAAGTCGGTCATTGTGCGCTGTGGACGAAAGCTAGCTCCTATCTCAAATCCCACTAAGAAAAAATGATTCATCAGCGGTAGGTCTCATCAAAAGGAAATTTGCTCCTGGTTGCGGTTCTGAAAATGGATCAGAAAAATTTGGTTTGTAAAATCCGTTTGCATTCATCTGGGGTAGCTAAGTTCAAGATGGATACAGTCCGACTGAGGCTCACTAATGCGCGAAAACCAACTAGTTGAAGCAGATGAAACCATATTAGTATATTAGGCAGTTTTTGCTTCAGTCAAACTTAGTATTATTATGCTGTACTTATTATCGCGAACACGTTACATTTACACGGTTTAACAGTCTAGTCGAACATCTACTTCACTGCGTAGGACTTCTTCATTCCCAATAAGTCACTTGAATTTGTTTGATACTATCCGTTTGCGCCTCCCATTCTGGCCTTCCAGTTTACGTATGGTTGCTCGCTAATAACAGGTCCATCACTAACCGCGATAATTAGTTCCTTTTGATAAGTGATATTAACACGTTGAGATAATGTACTCACACAAACCGGAATCGGTCAGTCTACAAGCTGTCAAGCATTCAACACGGTCCCAGAAATGAGTAACTGGCAATTTAGCGAGGATTTCGCTGCAGTTACTGTTAGCAAATGCAATAGATGTTCTTGATATGTTGGATCTTTATATACTCGGGGAAAAGCGATTACGTTTCACGACTGCGTTATAATGGTGGTCAATGAGATGAGGAAGTGTGGCGGCTGAGGGAGGTAATTTACAAAATTTCCTGCAATTCTGGTAAACAAGACCAGGTTTCCAGATTACTAACCTTACATTTATTTTCACGTCGTGGGTTCAGTTTCTCAGAACAGTTAGTATAAATGACACCTCACCAGGTCGGAATATTTGTTCACCTCTTAGCTGGTGACAAGTAAGTGGAACTGCATAGGCCATCGTATCTGAAGTTACTGGCTGCAATAACAGTGTTCGTGGAATTTGAATTCAACCGGATTTTTAACGGCATATTTAGTTTTGGACAAAGGACCATCAAAATTTAACTGGACGTGAACGTTACAACACTGCCAATAACTTCCAGTTGTTTGTCTTTGTATCCCCGACAAGGTCTCATGCATAGTTTATTCAATAACATTTCCCAGACTGTGATAAAGACTACCTCAAGATTATGTAAATTCCGCGACAGGCACAATTAAAGTGTGGAACGGTCTTTCGTTTTACAGTGTGATGATGTCGGTTACTTGCCGCTGGAAACTTTTGAGCAGTAATCATATTCTTGGTATTGAAGTGCATGAGTAGTTTATGAAAATTAAAATATTGACTGATTGAAGGCGTAAAATTTAAAAAGATATCAGGTTTTTTGACGACTCACCTTCAGAGTGATTTCTACTGTGAACACCGAGGTGAAGAAATAGTCGAAGTAGTTGAGGATCTGGAAAATAGAAGCCAGGATGACATTTGACTCGTTCACACCTACAACAGTAACGTTCAGCCTGTATGACAATAAGTTTATGCTTTGGACGCTTCGACGATATGCCAACCAAGGCTGCATTTACTTCCGAGTGCAGTGCTTCATGTAAGCTGCTCAGGTAAACTTATGTGGCTCATTTTGCACAAAAATTATGGATTGAAGAAATCAACACGTATACTGACATTCCGTTTACTAAATATTACATTCTGGTAGTGGCTACTTGAACAATGAAAGTAGTGCAGTATGAACAGGCTAAAATCTGTCATGGAGACCACTACGGGTACGAATGTCCCAACAAACCGGCGTGGCTCAGTTTGCACCCAGTTTAAATAATTATCGCGGAGACCATTAAAAAGCTAAACCAACACGAAATTACAAGATCATCTGGTTCGACATGGTTGAAACATCGTATGGTTTTGGCAAGATTCAGCCGCCACGGTCACACTCACAATTTACATAGAGAGGGTAGTAAGATTTTTTCTAAGTGAAATAACTTGGGGTAAGAAAAGAGCCAGTGAAAATGATGCATACTAAACGGGTTACGTTTGAGCAGTACCACGCGGCCAGCATCGACACTTGAAATACTGGGGTTTCTCGGTCGAATTCTTCAACACGATATAAAGGCGTGTAACGCGACCTCAACATTTCGTCTTTTTATCGTTGGCCGCTTAAACGAAATTGATGAACAAATACATAAAGCGCGAGAGAAGAAAATAAATTACACAAAAAAATATGGTCAGTTCCACAGCAATAATAGTGACCGCGTCAGCACCCTTTGTGTACAGAGAATTGGACGATATAACTGAAGTTATATCAAAGACGTGTCTACCAGTCGCTGTTGCCAGATTCCGGATAACAGTAGGGTCACTGATTCTTGCTCGACCGTGTTATGCCATCCGCTGTCATGAATCGCATTCTGTACTGAACAGCAGTTGTCAAAAACAAACATTTGTTTCTTCGATCCTGCTGTTAACCTTCGATCAGACTGTTGCAGCTGCAGTTGGTACGGCTTTCTCCAAGTCGCCTACCTCTACTGTATTCCTATTTTCAATATTTGTTTCAAACCTAGACGATGACATAGAACTAGTAGTCAGTTGTGATGAGAACCCTCTTCCATTTTGATCCACTTTTGTATTAAGCTTATTTGCGTTTTTTACAAGTGATAAATATATATGAAATCTCATTCAGGAAAAATCATCTAGGCTAGAACTTTTTGTTCGTTAAAGAACCTCATTGTTTGACATATATATGTATATACATGAAGATAACGCATACCTGATTTCTCGCGGAAGATGCATCCAACGGGTCCTCCGCTGCCAACATGGCACTGCTCACGAGGATGCAGACGAGAACAATATTATTGAAGTAACTGTGGTTGCAAATCTCGTGACATGCCACTCTGAAACTGTTTGCAAAGAACGGGATAAGTACAATGTTGAGATCGTGACCGAGATCCGGTGAATTTTAAGTAACTCACATTAGTGGCAAATCCGGAAACCCACATCGTATGATGGCATGAATCACTTTAGGAATGAAGCCGTGAACTTCCTTCTACGAGTAATCAATGCTTGTCAAACTATTGGACAGTGCCTGTCCAATGAAACACTGGGCGCGGTGAAAGTTGAACAACTGTCATGTTAGATAGCTGTTACCGACTTAACAGATACTTTCCAATACCTTCCATTGACGATAAGCCTATAACTAATCGCTTATTCATTTAGGGGCTTTTCATTAGTGTATATTTTTAATCTTAACGAGGTCATATCTACTGATTGCACGTTGGTGATGCAATTTTGTTGATTATAAAAGTGGACGGACGGACAGTAAACAACCAGAACATACATTTTGTGCAGTTTTCTCTTTCGTACTCTTATCGTCAGCGAACTGTAACAGCACAATACAGGTTGGTTGCGTAACCTCAGAAAAGTATTCTCTATCGGCGGAATCATAGATGAGTACGGAACTATTTTCCTTAGGTTGAGTTTCGTGGACCGGGGGTGAAATCCTGCTTGTGGTCTAATTACTTGCTAACGAAATACTGATGAGGAAACGAAACTCCAGTATAGTGCTTCTTTCCGAGAAGGCCAGCCGTACTGTTTACCTCACTGTTAAGCATGTTATCACGCGTGACTGATGCCACAGTCAAGTTAACAAGATACCATACTATCTACCACCAACCTAAAAAGTTTAAAATGGACGAATAATTTAACCTTCAAGGAGATACAACTCAGTGACTAAAAATAAATAAGTAAAGCTTGCCAGAAATTTTGCTCACTGTCCTACTGACCCTTGAGTTCTACCTGTATTCACCCACCAGATCAAACTGGCTCTACCTTGACGGTTTTAACTGTTTATCACACACATGACATTAAAAACCAGTCAGTAAGTCTTCTGAAAAACGGGAGCTAATTGGAATGGGAAAACTTAGCAGAACTGCAGTGTTTCAACTGTCCCAGAGAGTCTTTTTTCAGACGACTGAATTTTTTTGAACACGCAGAGTATACAAAATTCAACAGGCGATCAACACCAAATGAGAGACAATGGTCATCGTTGGTTCACTTGCGGTGAACCAGTGGCAGAGTGTTGCGATTTGCTTTGGTCGTATTTTATTTGTTAACCCTATATTGAACAGAGAAATTTCATCAGAGTGTAGATCTGCTGTGATAAATAAACACTGTGAAACGGAAACAAGTGGACGGTAAAAATTGGTGCCTTACGGATTTGTAGGACTGAAGATGAAAAAAGAAGATGCATTCGGTATAGGTTTGATTTTGCCCACCACACCCGGCTCGGAAGCCCGTCTTGAGCTGACTGAATCTTTGGCCTGTGTTTCACTGTCGTCACCGTCTGTTTCTGCCGGATCATTTTCGTGGTTGGACTTTGAACCTAACGTTTTGAATAAAATAATGTTGAAGAGAAAATTGGAAGGCGATCAGATGTATAGGAAATGGCAATCTAAGACCTTCCTTTCAGCTGTGTTGTAACTGCAGTTGGATAAGTGAAATTTTTCAGGGGAAGTCTAGACTGTGGTTATGATCGCGCTTGTGGCTCACAAGAATAAAGATTCACGTTTTCCATTGTTTATATTAATATAATTGTCTACAGGGCATCAAAATCACAACGTATCGTACACGTGTTCCTTACGAGTCGTCTCTCAGCTTTTGGTGGCTGACCAAATCCAGACTCCCTAGTCATTGAATCTGTCCGCCACATCAGAAAGTCAAAGATTTCGAGGTCCAGACAATGGTTGCATTTGGTACACTCAGTTATACTGTCGGGCAGCTGGTTGAACTGAAAAATGAATGCTGAGCAATGAGTTTTGTATGCTGTTCCTCGTTACCCGTCAATACTGTAAACTTAATCAAACTCTGGCAATCAAGTATTCAACGCTTCCAATGTGCTCATACCAGTCAGTCGCCACCGAAGCACTGATAATTGGATAGTTGACTCACAAATCTACGGTATCATGTATTTCCTTTGGAACCCAACTGTTTGCTTTCACTGTAGTTACTTATGCTCAGTTCGCAGTCACAGCAGCCGTCAAACTACGTGACACTATACCAAACATGCCACTTAAATGAAACCCGGCCACAAAATGGCGTCCAAATTGAGCGTTCATAGTTCTGGTCAGAACGACTATATCGTAACCATGTGTAGCTCGAAGGAGACTGGGCATCTCCGAGTAAAAGATTCCATAACACCAACGTTACAATAGTCAGCTGGACAATAAGCAGACACAATGAATAGATTTCTGAAAATTTTGTCTATAGACCTAGCCTCAACAGAACCTGTCATGCGGAGAACACAAAGTCTACTGTTGACAGGATTCCAGTCTACCAATGCGGCTGCATTTGACTTGCTGAGGACTATACCTACTCCAACGTGACCGGTAGCGGTGGCTGTGGAGTCAGCCGAATTGTAAAATTAGTATGGGGTGGACAATGTGATTACTGTTAGTTACATACGCCGAATACTTTCAGGGATTCTAGTCTCCGAAATGCGGCACACATTGATATTCAACATTCGTGCGAGATCCACCTGTTGACCAAACTTTCGCCGAACGCAAACCCTGGACGCACCTGTCACCTGGCATTCTAGGTGTGAGCAAGTGGCGAGAGAGGTCTGAGGCTGGTTGGTAAGGGATGGGACTTACCGGCTTATTGTTACTATGATTAGTTATATCTGTTGTGGGACCTGTAGAGTACTTACCAAAAATGGGGATTGGGAAGGGCGTGGGACCTAGACTTCATTTAAAGAACAGTGTGGGTGGGGTTAGCAGCGGCATGTTTTCGCCCATCCACCCTGCTGCGTGTAGAAGATAGTGTGGCCCGGTTTATACTGCCAGACGGCCGAGGCAATGTGGAATTCTTACTGTTGTGAGTGTTTTTGCATGTGGGTCAAAACACTGTCAGGAAACCAAACCTAGACAGGAGAATGATTAGTGTTCCCATCCAAGACCTCCGGCTAGAATATGTGTACCACAAGGAAGCGGGTGGATGATAACGTACTTTTTCTTGAAAACTATACCAGTCTTCCCTCACCCCCCAACCTAGATGACCAAGGGACTGTGGTTTACCAAGTCCCAATCTATCGTCCTACATGATATGAATGATTCCGTTGCTGTGATTGTCATACTGTCCATTTTGGGCTGTCGGGGTACGCGAGGCATCACAACACTTCAAGGTCCACTCCCGTGCAAATACTCACTATACAAGATAACCCGGGTTCTACAACACGTACTTTTGTATACACACTAAAAGCCGTCATTCCAAACTCCCGAACTATGGGATAGGTAATCAGCGCGTTCCCGTTCTAGGAATGGCTGGACTATTCACAGGTTACATCCATCACAAATACCATCTTCACCCAAATGTGACTGTTACCTCCTGTTCTAATTTTTTCCACTCAAACAAACATCAGAACGATTTATCTGGGTAACCGGTGAAAATCGGGTAATTTGTTTTTGTTTTGAAACACTCAATTTTTCAATCTGGTTCATTTCCCATGTAAATTACATCTCTCCCGTCAGATGAACAATTGCAATTAATTTATTAAACGAAATTCTGATATTTCACTTCGTGTCCCTTAACTGTTTCACATACTTTCGTGACCAGGAAATGAATTTGACTGAAAGGTTCATTTGACATGAGTAGACCAAATGTCCATCAACCGGTTCTGAGTACATCCGGATCTATGAGACAAAACTTAATGAAAATTATGCTTGCGACATTGCATTAAGGACAGCCAAGAACACTACAGTTTTGGAAACCATATTACCAACCATCTGACTTACACTGATTTCAATCTTTCTTTTGGTATGGTGTGTGATTGGACGATTTGATTTGCTAATTATTATCAGGCCCAATATTTAGTTGGGAATGTTTTACTGCGAATTAGAAGATTACAGTGATCGATCGGTAGTTGAAGAAAGGCTCATAAAATACGGACAACATTACTTTTGTTAACACCGGAACGATCGTCCTCGTCTTCTTCATTAATTGGATCCAGGCTAAAGTCGACATTGAAAAACACAGCAGGTAATTGGACACATTGTGGTGTTGACTTATTCGACAGTGGAAATACTCAGTGAAACAAAAAAGAACATTTTATAAAAAACCACCCGTTGTATTGGTGAGAGTAAAGTCGTCCGTGATACATGAATTCTTTTAGTATGAAATGGACAACTTCAACGTTTGAACACAGCGTTTTGCATTCACTCTGACTTCTAGATGGACCTCTTTTGGAAATATGTACTAGATTTGAGTTTTGCTTCCGTGCAGTAAACGAGTCTAGTTAACTGGAACGTTACTGTGTTTTCTCTCCAGGAGATCAGGTAAGGCCAGTGTATTTTTGTACCTAAGTACAGGAAGGTAGTAAATTAGAATCTACTGAAAAAATACAGGTAAAACTTATTACAAAATAAGGGAATTTAACCTTCAAAGGAACCATCAATTAAGATTTCAAAGTCAGCCTAGGGAGATAGTGGCTTATTCAGAGTAACTAAAAATCTTTCGCACAGTAAATGTAGGCAAACTGTTATTTGTCTCCATTCCTGATTTATTTTGTGTGTATTGCCAACAGAAACACTTCTTCAACTTGTCAGTTGGTTAAACATTACAGCTGTTCAAAGTTATGCCTCTGAATCCAGTACAATAGTTATCCATAAGCTTCGTCACAGATAGTATGTTTATTGTGAACGATCAAGCACATACTACTGGGCATGTTCCCATTCCAGGCGGTAGCATCAGCACACACTGGTGTTGTCACCATCGGTTAGTATGCCCGTTGGCTGTTCAGAACTGTAGCAGAGCTTATGAGCATTGAGGGGGATGTGGCCTGAATAATTTATTTATCAGATAATTCCTGCCTGCTAACATCAGTGAGTTAGTACGGCAAAACGGTCACTGAACTATTCATATTGTTAAGCTACACGGACATAAAACGGTACAAACCGGTTTCATTCAGCTCATAAATCAGTAGATGTTCAGTGAGGTGGGCAAATCGGATTGGCAAAACGAACAACAGCATACGTAACAAACTATAAGCTTGTAATGTAGAAACTAAGGGCAAACCAAAAAGAGGACCTCACGGAGTCAAATATTTCCTAACCATCTTTATAAACTTTCAACCGCTTCCTGTTGGTCCCAAATTTAACTTGTGAACTAGCAACAGCTTAAGCTAAATAAGCCTAATTGTTCGGGAAAAATGCTATTCGAAATTATTGCATGGTACTAATCGAGAATAAGTACTTAATAAACATGTAATGGACAATATGGGCGGAGTGGAATTGAGGAAGTTAGGCAGAAGATTATAAGAAGTGTGAAAGTTGTCGAAAGCAGTAGTAACACCAATTAAGCTCCATTAAGCGTAGCGCAAAAATTGAGCAATCGAGATGAAACCACGAATATCTTTTCTAAGTGTTTAAGTGATTTAATCGAAAAGCAGAAAAGCTAATGATGTGAAATGTTAACTGTTTAGGAACATTTTTGTAAGAAAAATCAACGTGTTTTGGTACTTCAGGCAACACAACAACAATATAAATGCGCAACTGTTGACTGGACATTCTAAACATTTTGTTAGCAGGATGTCACAAGGGAGAATTGCATACATTGGTGTACCGGTTTATCCAACCGATATAGCATTTGAACATGTAAGAATGGATTCTCGTCTTTTAGAACCTACAAACAGTGAGAGTCACGTGTGAGTGTATTTATTGATGACTCTTGGGATTTTCCTTTAGTTTTGTCAGTCTATTCAGCAGAGTTGAAGCTGCATATTTTTGGTGAAGTCCGCACAATAAGACAAAATTTTCGGCATACCTGTACACAAAAACATTAGCAGGAGGTGAGCAAAAGCCTGGTTACACCAGAAACAGAGACAATGAGAAGAGAATGCTGGGAATATCCCCATTTTTGTGAAGCCTTAAACAGTTTGTCTTCATCCGGTAGTCGTTAATGAAGATGAACAGCTGAAGTGTGATAGACCGATCCAGTTTCTTTTCTCCTACAGTTTTAATATCCAAATAAATCTCACTGTGCCGAAGGTGATAATGTGTTGAAGAAGTTGTCGTCGCACTGCCTGATCATCGCTTTATAATAGTTTGAAGCACGAATGTACCAGCCAATCAAGTGTGTCAATCATCAACCAAAACGTTCCATATACGAAGGTGAATGGGTCGAATAATTAAAGATGTGAACATAATTGCAAAGATTTATATTCTCTGTATATTTGGTAGATTGCCTGAGACTAAGATACCGCTATTTATCCATCAAATTCAATTCCACCAGGACTGAGCATTTGACTGTAAGGTGTTGTATATTTTACGCAAGGACCAAACTATTTAAGAATTAATCTGTGGAGCATCTCCGTCATTAACTCTTCGACCCCCTGGTGGATAGTAATAACGACCGAAGTAACAGCAATATGACGTTATTGGAGCAATTCCTGACATACACCCCTAGACAAGCACTTGTGATTTTTCACATTGAAGGCAGCGGTACATTCTGGTGCAACTTGAACCGAATAATTTGGGCGAATCTTTCAGCTTCATGTGGAAAACTTAACAGTGACCTGTTTCTGAATTATGGGGATTGTTCGATATCATACACCTTGTCTCAAGCGTGCCAGCGGTGTAAACACGTTAATATCTGTTGGACACGACTGCGCCATTTCTTAGAAAGACATATAGAAAGGTTGACTATAAGGATACCATAGACTTCCGTGCCAGCAAAGTACACAAGTGAGAATGATTTGTGGCAGTTTGGTGACTCGTTTACACTATGACTTTAAGTCATCGTACGTATGATGATGCAGTCACCTAGGCTAGGTGATATACAATACAAACAGTGTAGTAAGTCATGGCCTTGCGAACAATCCAACCTGCAATGCTCGTCACAAGAGTACACAAAACGCTAAACTTGCTGCCAAGACTCTAAGAGAGAAGGCATTGAAAATCAACTTGAACGTTCTGACCAAAAATGGTTTGTTCTTCTGACAAGGCTTAGTGCTAAAACTCGGAAATCGAAAACAGTTTGTAGGCCAAAAATAGTTGACCACTGTGACGAAGTTAGCGATTTCAATCGAAAACGAAAATAATGTTTAAGACATTGCCATGTGAATGGTACCACTCTGTCTTGGGTTTTCAGGACGACACACACATTAAGCAAAACGATCTGTTCTTCAAGAACGGCCATTTAAAAAGCGTAAAAAACATACTTTAGCTGATCCAGAAGATGCGTGACGTCATTGAATTCGTTGTGTACGTTTTCGGTCAAATTTCCCCCCGAAGCAATCGGTATTTGTTGGCTGAGTTTGCGAACAGTCGCATCCATTGGCTTTTCCATACTCCCTTCCAAATCTGTTTGTTCCGCATCGGTTTTATCCTCCTCTCCATCCTCTTTCTTTTCTTCACCGGAGCCAGTGTCAGCCAGATTGTCGACCGCAATGGCAAGGAAGACGTTAAGAAGAATATCTGTATTTTCCATTTGCTAAGGACTCAACTTTGAGAACAGTAGATCATTTCTTTAAAGAGGCATTAATGACAATCAACATCTATATAAGAGACCCCTGAAAATTAGCTAAGTGGTTATTTGAAATTGAACAGTTGCTGACGCCATGCTGTATATATTTTCATTTTTGGACCACCGGTGCGTAATGAACGTGGTCAAATTAATTAGGACAGATAATTATAATATGGGCGAAAATTTTACGCATGTTTTTCGGTCACATACGACCGTGATATCTCTTGCACAATACATAAATCATGTTTTTCTATAAAAGCCTGCTTTGACTGCAACTCACGTATGAATCTGCAACATCTCGCAACTGTTTGGTTAGGTCAAAAAATTGTCAACAGAATAGTGGTTTATTATTGTGCTTATTTGTACTTTCTCGCGCGCTTTTTCCTTACAGAGTTCGAAGTAGTTGAATATAAGAGGTTGTGATTTCGTTATCCCTAAATTAAGAGACAAACTGGATTGCGACGCAATAACAAAGTGAACAGAACTTGGTCAAATCCCACTCATTTACAAAAAGGAAATTTGACTATTCCAAAATTATTCTTCGAAATCTGAAAGTAGTTACTTAGTTGAAACAGAAACATACAGGTTATCAAACTAAATTCGTAGAAGTACAGCCTAATGAATGATAGTGAAGGGAAAAGGCAAAACCAGTATTTTTCGCAAAACTTGCTGCTTTTCTGTTAGTAGCCCACGGAAACCTGTCTGTGCTAGAGAACTAGAAAGTATTTCTGGATGGTTCAACCACTTTTCACTTTATTTTCAGTAAAATACGTGTTACCCATAAGTGTGCGTGAATCGTATTATATGGGCTGATAATGTGAAAATGATAACAGTTCTTTGGGAAATTCAAAATGCAGCATGTATATACGACAAGTTTTAACCGTTCTAACTCATATGGAAGCTTAACTGAATGGAACTTTAACTGCAGTAAAACAGTTTTTGCCTTTGGGACACTCCATGTAATCCTTCTAGACTTTCGATTTCACTCATGTGATTTTCTGAACTACGCAGGCAGCGATACTCATTAAAATTGATGAATAATTCACGCGAAAAGCACTGGAACGACTTGTGTACATATGCGCACACACAAGCACTGAAATCAGAGATGACGTGCTCAGTATTTCTTACAACGCCCAATAAACGAGCGACTGAACACGTGCAACCTTGTAATATTCACGCGGAGAGAAACAGCCAGTAGTCTAAACGAGTTAACTGAATCTAGTTTAGCGATACCGTGGGCAAAGGCTTCTTGTTCTGCCGTGTACAATATTGTAAAACGGGGTAACCTAGCTACACAATCCAGCTAGGTTTTGACGGTGAACGTAACGAGTTCAAAGTTGCTTCGGGCCGTTATGTAACTAGCAGTTGCATTAGGGAACAGCCAGTAAAGCGATAAAGTTTAAAAGGAAAATTACCCAGATCACGGAGCTGTTTTTAATGTTACATGGAAAAAGTGTGCTTAAGCCAGCCAACAAATGAAAGAAAACATTTAACTGGATAAAATGACCTAAATTGAACAGACTAAAATTAGCCACATTACCCAGACAAGTTGTGTACATACACTGTATATCTATCTCAGACTTCCTGATTCATTTTAAGTGAATAAACCGCAGTTCACATAAGGAAACGCTGCAGAATAGAAACAAATTGTCACCTCAGGAAATGAGTGAACATGGAAGCATCCATGTTATACATCTGTTAAAGGATACAGTTTCCGCAGATGAACAGTATAACGTAGTACAGACAGACCATGATTCCAACGCTACTTTTAGAGTAGGAGCGTATTCCGTTATACATAGCCTCATTCCAGTCCTCACTTGTAAGTATCTGTTGGAACAGAAACACATCACTTGATTGTTTAACAGTAGAAGAAGAATACTTATATGCGGAATCAAAATATTTATGTAAACAAGACATCAGAACAACTCCAGTGAGTCGAACACTTTTCCTTATGTCTGTAAAATCAGTCTGAAGCCTCCATGCCGGTCAGGGTATGACAGTTACCGAACTTGTCCAGAGCAGAGATTTAGCCTTTACTTCAAGGTCTTCGCCTTGAGCAACCATTCTCATGTAATCTAAAATAACGTTTGTTTGACAATGACTTGCAGTATACTAAGCACTGTCATATTTGAGCCAGTCGTTTACAAAAGTCCTTAGGGTAACCATCAACCTACCTCTCGAGTTGGGCACCAGCGTTTCAGAAAGGCAGTCATTATTTCTTACCGGTACAAACATTCGAGAACAAATATAAATATTTGGAGACAGAAGCTCCTGTAGTGCTTAAAACACACTGGCCGTCAAAACACAGTGACGTGGAGAGGATCAGACAAAATCGCTGAAGACTATACGAAGAACATATCTGTTAGCCTTTTGTTGCACGGCTACCTTTTCATAATACACTAAGTTATTCTGAAATATTTCGCATGACGTTGGTCAAACGTGTGGACAAATAAAACCGAGTTGGACGTATGTAGCTCAAAATTATTTTCAGGTTTGATTACACAAGTGGTATCGTTGGACTGGCGTGAATGGCGTAAATGTGGTACGTCAGGGCCGGCGGTGAACGGTCACTAAGTTTGATCATTATTTTTGGCAATTGGCTACGATTCGCAAGACAACCGAGTAAAAGACCGATAGTTTGGGTCAGACTGCCATGTTCTTCGAGGACGGGAAGTAATGTTTGTGAGACATTTTGGAGGTTAGAATTCCCTGCAATTGACCTCGTCCGGTTTTTTTTCCTGACTATGTGTAGCTAAGGCCTTGCCGTTCTCATTTTCACAACCTGCATCCAAAACCAAAAATTCTCCATCCCACACCCCAGTCACTGATTTTCATTCACCTGTCTACATACACGTTGCTACCTCCAATCGCACTTGCCTCACCCCTATGGATACAGCCTTCTTGCGGGCCACCTTGGCACGGTAAACAACTAATCAGCCCGCTCAAAGGCCATGTATGTATTCACATATTACACCGATTCTATAGCATTTCGTCGGCTCGTCCTTGCCTCTCAGTCGCAGTTCTTTTGCATTTGGACTCTTGACGGTCTTTTGTCCCCAAATGTTATAAACTATCTCGCGAACTCAGGCAGACCGGGTTTTGCTTCTACATTCGATCACAATGTTTATATTAAGAGTACTACCTTTCCAGCGACTTTATTCGATTTGGCGTCGTTCGTCATATGAGCAACGCTCACCCTTCGTCACAAGAACGTAAAACATATCTCCCTTAACACTCTTCAGAGCGTCGTTCTAATCTAAAGAACATATTTAGTATACTTCCTGTTTTCTATCCCGTAACGACAAGATACAACGAACCACTGGAACCAGATAACTAAGAAGTGATTGTAGACGACGAAAGGCTAATTTACAATACCAGTGATGTATTGCTGTCTATGATGATGATGAAGGCTAATTCGTTGTAACTCGAGTTTTCCCTCGGGTTCTCTTTCAGGCGAAGTTCATTCGTGTGAAAACCCCCAATAACACAGACGTTCAGCTAGAGGGTACCGGTTACCGAGCACCTTTTGCCAATAGAGTCTGAGTGACAGGCTATCTGGGGTCGTAGACTACAATCAACTTGTAGAGATGTCTGCTTCATCGTTTTCAACTTTACATCCAATTCATTTCAAACTAATAGAACATAAGGGTTTCTACCTTCTACAGCACAACTGATGAGCTGAAAATTTGCACATGCAAATACACATACTACTCTCGCTACCTGTGTTCAAAATCCTTGGTCTTATGGTTAGTGATCATTGTCGAAGCCATGGAGGTGAGATTTCGTAAATTGCAACTGATATTCGAAAAAAGTTGCTAGCGAGGGTTTTCTATTAGGCATAATCGACTGCGTGTAGCCAACAGTTTTCATTAAACACTGATAACATTACAACACTCACAATTAACATGTGTTCTTTTTGAATATATGACTCAAAAGATAGGCTCTGCTGCTGATAGAAGCTGTTTACCATCTACCGCTCGCCTCACGTCAGGTCAGTAGTTAGCAAAACTTATCATGATAATTCCCATATACTGCATTCACTGCGGAACGCGGATCACTGCTCACAAGCGAGAGTGGTTGAGTGTTCAGATTTCATAATTCGGTCGTGCCTAATGTGAGGTCAATGGCGCAGTGGTTAACACGGTTGCCTCATGATTGGAATAGCCGGAGTTCAAATCCCGGCCGTGGCAAGGATATGCACTACTGACGGAGTCTAATGAGAGCGAAACTCGAGTCTAGTGCTTCTTTTCGGAATGGGCTGGCTGGAAAGTCTATCTGAATGCGAAGACTGCGATCAAGCGTGAGTGATGATCAACTTGGAAATATAATAAACTTGTTATTTCTTCTAGGGAAATTACCTAAAACGTTAACATAAATTGACTTTCCAGAAGTCCATAAAACGTCAAATAATTATGACCCAGTTTACGATCACAAGCATATGGTTCTCAAAAGCCAGGGAAACTAAAGAGATTTGTGCATTTACAACCTAATTCGGTCCAATGCAAGCCAGTCGAAATAATTACTGATAAAATCATAAGAATGTGACAGGTGTGGAATTCCAGAATTAGTGGTAATCACGTAAATGTGGTTCACATAATTAACACTTTAACCAGAGTGGAATAAAATTTTGTTTCTACTCAGAATTCTTGGCTGGCACACAAACATCAATGGTTACAAATGATAACAGGTCTTATATGCAGATCGGTCTTTTAGCATATTTTTGGTTTGTAAAAGAACCTGTGGATTTCAGCTGTGGTTTTATCAGAGCTCAAAGGAGATGCACATCGCCCACCCAACTGAAATCTAAGCTCCGGTTTAATTGTCTATGATGTGACAGTAACCAAGGCGTAGTAAGGGGAAAAACGCTGTGCCGATTGGGAGTAAAACCCGAATGTGATAAGCAGAAAAATTGTTCAACCTCTTTCATTGTATGCTGTGAATCAGAGCTGGCTTGTTGGGCTTGTCACTAAAACTCTCGCAAAAGTATTTTTTAAAGGAGTCTTTTCTTGAATTTCCAACATTGACCGACCACTCGTGACTGTTTTACTGTCAACCCTAAAAACTCCAACGATTTTATAAGGCGACTTTCAAAGTCCTCAAGCAGGCACCAACCACGAACATTCACGTGGGCCTCGAGAAGACCAGGGTATACATACAGAACATTCACTTGCAGTTTCACAGCTCAGAGTGAACAAGGAGTGAAGACATGCAGGTGAGCAAATTTCTGCAAATCACTGACCAAAACAATGACAATATTAGTTACATTAAAAAAATATTGACACAGTGCATCTCAAAGTGCACGAAATTGCTACGCTTAGTTGATGTAACAGAGTCTGTCCATCAATTATTATTTCTCTTTACGAAGCTTCATCGCAACAGCAATCTGCGTTAATGGTTCGAACACTGCCAACTGCTCGGCACACGAGTTAAGTTTCTCTGTGGATTTCCTGACAGATTCTAAAACCGATTTTTTCCAAGCATGCCCGTATTTGTCTAACTTCGCACTCTGTAATTTTCTTCAAAACAAATGAGGAATTCACCTGAGAAACGAACTGAAATGGAAGGATCCATAGTAAAAGTTATTCACACTAAAATTGATAACAGAAAGTGGTACAAACGGCTGTTAGAGCGCAGAGGTTGATCATCTGAAATAAATTTTAATCGATGGACACTGTGTCAGAGTGAAACAAGCAGACCATGGAAAAGGACCAAATTGTTTTGCTCAATCAAACACGGTTTTTATAGCAATATCAGGTTTATCGTTTCAGAAACAGCTACCTTAAGAACTAGTCTGAAAGCTAAAGTTGTTATCGAGTGTGAGTGACATGTAGTCCTCTTCCTGTGCGTCAAATCAACAGTACCATAAACCTGCACACGCAATTGGACATAATTACTCCACCAAGTAACTATACATCTGCGTACGTAATAGCATATAACCCTGAAGTGAATTTGAATATAGATTCCAATCAAATCGAATTAATGAAACTCCCCCAGGCTCACCTGAAATACAGTGATGAGAGATTGATAAAAGCTATCGAAGTTGGACCGCGGTATTTCAACTTTTGAGAAATTGAATCTTCCACCAAACAGCTGCATTCCTAACAGCGCAAAAATCACAATGAATAGGAAAAGCAGGACCAGCAAGCTGACAATCGATTTTAAGCTGGCCAACAGTGAACCAACGAGATTTCTCAAACTGCTCCAGTATCTATAAAGCAGAGCAGAGGTCAGTTTACGAAGGCTTTGATCTGTATTTTATTGCAAACAACTTACTCTATAAAAATACGAATATACAAAATGTAACATCAAACATCGATGAGGAAAGTGATATTTGACTTGGTTAGGTGTGTTGTTAGTCAATAATTCGTCATTCTGTAGTGAATAACTTTCGGTTCATAAGTACCGGAGCTGAAAGAACTAGCACAAGCCCACCTTTGCCGTGAACAAAGTTGTTTCTGTAACAGACTGTAGGCAACCATCCGCGTGAAATTCAGGTTTGATTTCATTTGGTAACCGTCTTGTTATGTGTTTACTCACCTACGTGTAGATTAAGTTCTGTTTCTTCCTGTGAATGGTGAGATTAAGTTTGCAAAGTATTTGCATGTCGGACATCATGCCTATTGAATTACAGTTCGTTTGGGAAACTTCTGCTCAGATACAGAGATATCGTAAGAAACATTACTAGACGAAAAGCATGTTATCAACCGGACATCAAAGGGAATACCGATCTTAGCATTTCATCGTTGACGTCGATATTATAGGTCGCCGATCGTCGAGTGTATTTCAGAGTCCCCACCGTGTAACAACAGTTAGCGTGTCATTCTACAGCACCAGGAATTAGTGTGACACTTCAGGAATAATTTGTTTGGGCTCCCTTCGCATTCTTTGTATTCATGCAAACTTACAGGACTCAAGCAACCAAGGTGATTACCGGAAAGGATGGACGGGCATATCCTGAAACTGTTTAGCGACACTTTGAAAAAATTTGAACATATCTTTGGCCGTTCCTAGCTAAATGGCACAGGTCATCCAGTAAAGTCGGACAAAACATTCAGAATGATTTACAAGGTTAGTTCAGCCCATTACAGAACTGACAGTTTGTGAACGTTATCATGGCGTGCGGCCGAAACATTCTACGACCTATGTCTGTGTTGACAAAAACAGTTCAGATAAACCCCAGTTGAAGTTTGAACAATAACAGTGAGTAGCATACGTATTAAAGTCTTGTATATCATAAGTCTTCATCAACCAAACTCATTCCCACAGTAGATTGTGCTCTGCCGATACCTGTAGTAATTAGCAGCTTGCATGACTGGCCTAATTTTCATGCATAAATTGCACATACCACTGGTATTCAAAAAAGCCTGTTGGGAACAATTATAACGGCTTTTTACGCAGTTGAAGTCATATGACAAAATCTTACTTGAACCAAAACAAAAGTTTTTTATATCTACCATAAGAAATGGCATTCCCTATGCCGATTGTACTAAAAAATTACTACTGAATTATGATTCTGTGACTACTAGATTGTGAGTGAACCAAATTTTAACTTGTCCGGTTTAAGTGTTCGCTTCTCGACGACTAACTCGGCGTTGGCCGTACACATCTTACCTGGTTACTTTGAACACGCGTAGCAATCGAGCGCAGCGAAGAACCGAGACACCAAGTGGAGGCATAACTTTTGTACGAATCAACACAATCTCAATAATGCTGCAAATCACGACAAAAAAGTCGAACCGATTGAACATGAAGTCGAAGTAACATCGTATTCCCAGACTGTACATTTTTACAAGCATCTCTATGGAGAAGAGAACCACGAAGACAATGTTCGCCCAGTCTGTGAATAGAATGAACAAACGTGTACTGCGTTTCAGATGACTGATATTGATGGTGCAGATCATATAAGTACATGTCATGAGCTACTGTCCTATACACAAGGATTTATAGGAGAAGATAGCTGCCACATAAAGAATGTCACAGAAAACGTCATCTCCAAATTTTTCACTCATATGCAATTCATGATATGGCTTGTATTGTTCTAAAACCGTTCGAACTCTCAGTGACTCAACTCTACAAACTTCTCGGGGCAAACGAAACATTGAGATGCCATCTTGGTCTGTTCTGATAATGACATACTTCTGCGGTCATTAGTTGGCTAAACGGTTGGTCTTAAGTATAAATTCATTATAGCGAACAGTTTGGTTATATTATACTGCCCGTTCTTCTGACGTGAGAATGAGCTTAAGCACCGTGAATCTCGCCAATGAAATGGTGGGCTTTATACACGTTCAGTCACTTTTCACAAACGTCTTACTGAAAGGAATTAGTGAAAGTATTTTGAAGTAAAGTGAAACATATCGTATCAAGCTACGTGATTATTACTCGATTATAACTGGACTTCTGAAGGGAAGTCATTTTGATACAGCGAATAAAAGACTTCCTCCTTCTGATGAATCCCACACCCGTATAACTGGAGTATATTTAGACAATCTAACCGGTAAGGAACTACTCGGTTGTTTATATTGAGGCAAAAGTAGTCATGGCATGCTAGCCGTGCTTCGAAATTTGCATCGAAGATCAATGTTTTCTCAGTTGAACCAAATGATAAAACGCTTAGTACAACATTGTTAACAGCTTCCATTCTAGTCTGAAGGTTACGTGAATTCAAGAATGACTACCATCCGTTGTTCCTAGACAGACACAGAGACCCAGCTGCAAAAAATCCGGACTATGGCTGGATTCGAACCAACGACAGAGATAACAAGCCCAAACGCGGCGTACGCTCTACCAGCTGAGCCACAAGGCAAAGCTGGGAGCTCAAAAATTTTACACCTATTTACCCAATCAATCAACCGCGTCATATGGATTTCATCAAATGATCCAGCCGATTGACTGTCCGAGCAAGATTTCTGGACCAGTTCACGCTAGGATCCAACAACCCCACGGATGAGTATTGACATTGTGTTACTGATTAGTAGTAAGGCAGATTTGATAATTTAGAAGAGACCTGTTTGTGGAGTTAGTTAGCCGGCTAGATCATCTGGTAGAATCCATAAGACGCAAGTGGTTGGGTGATTAACTAGGTCCAAATTGGACATTTCTGAGCTTCCAGCGTGGCTTCTTAGCTCAGATGGCCAAACATTTGCCTCGTTTGGGAGAGTTGTTTCTGTCGATTGTTCGAATCCAGCTGAAGTCAAGCGTTTTCGCAATTGGGTCTCTTCTACATTATCAGATCTTCCAAACTACTTACCATTAATACACAGATGTGTTTGACATCAAAGACGTTGCCTGCATAAAAGCCACTTGAGTGAACCCACGCTTGGACTTCAGTAGCTTCTTACAAGCCAAATGCAATGTGTGGTAGTAAACCAGGTGTGACCTACAATCTTGTACACCATAAATGCTTATAGAACAGGTAATTGGACGGATAGTGTCATCTGAAGTGCTGCTAACTCCTGAAGCAGGAGTGGTTGAATAAAGCTACCATTTTTAAGAGATTACAATGTTCAATGACCAAAATCAAGGTAAATAGTCTTAACTAAACGAACAGTTAATGGTCCTCGTGGGGTTTTAAATATTTCATTCAAAATTCTAATAGACCAAATTAGTTGTCATATAAACAATTATTACCGTGTGCTTGAAATTGCTACCGTACAAAACGGACATTCCTTAGTATACTAGCGGTTTATTTCCTTTGATCAAGCTTATGGAATGGCAGCTAACAATCTGGACCGGTCGTTTGCCTACGCAACTTGCCACAGACTCAGTAGTACACCTTTTGGTAGGTTTTTCTATCCACCCACACTGAAAGTATGGAAAATTCTCCAGCGTCATTCCTGTTAGACTGCATTAATAGTACAGGTTCTCATTTGTGCCAGGAGATGGTTTTTTCATAGCTATCTAATTAACACTGGACTTAGTACGTTAAACCGGAGTTATTAGTGGACAGATAATATATTATCTTCAAGGGGACAAAACCTGACAATTTTCCTGAATGCAACGTTAGTGATTAGCCGTAACCTGTGAGCTTCAAGCTGCCAAATGCAACCTCAAATACTTAGAGTTCCTGAGCGCGAGTTCTCAATCGCGGACAGTCCGCATGGGTCCGTGGACGGTTTCAACCAACTGGATGAGAGTATCTCGTCAGCCCGTATAACAAGCAAGCACAAGAGAAACCTGTGTTGTCTGGGTTTATAAAAATCATTAGGGCTGTAGAAAAAAGTGGAAAGTTGTTCTTGGACTAGCAGGCGAACTGTCTGCGCCGATCGTTATTTATGAGGATGTCGCCAACTTAGCCGCGCCTGACCACCGTGTTCTCTGTCAGTTGGCAAGCATCATAGAGGCGATTTTGCTAACAAGCCGCTATTTCGTTAGTAGTTCCAACAGCATAAAATATACCATCAGCCGATCAGTTGTTCAGTCAACTGTTCGGTCATAGATGGCAAGATCATATTCACAAATGTCTACAGATCGGCTGCCGCATTGTTGTGTAATCACCAGGATAATTACAGTTCTGTTATGAACTGGGAAGGTCTTGTCAATTTAGATGTGCAAAATAATTATATGTTGCTTATGGAGCTGAGGGATTGGCGACTGTCCGAATCGCCAGCTAACAAATCAATCCGAAATGCCATTGTACAAAACCGATGGTCTATTAATATCATGAACATTTCTAACTGTTCTATGTAATGTTGATCACATTTCTTTCACTACTACTTCAAGAATATTCCTCATCATTGTTGCGGTGAATGGTGATTAGTGCAAATTGTTCACACTCGCTTCTATTTAGGATTGAAAGAAATGAGGATTCGCTCATATCATTCATTAACACATTCAGCGTAGTTCACAATTTCAGCCAAAGCATAGTCTGGAAAGCAGAACAGTTCTTCCATAAGTGTAACGAATAATGTGTAACTTTCACTACTCAAATTGTGCCCCGATCCTCGTACAACGGCAGTCTTGTTAAATCCAAATTCTCAGACCAAACGTTTGTTGAACACAATCTGTTTTAGGCTGTCTCGGTACGACTAGATCACAACTCTCAAAGTTAGTCTGTCTGAAAATTGACGGTTGGTCGGTTTCTGTGACTATTACTGTCATTTAACTGCCGAAGCAGACATTTGTCTGACTTACGGTCAAACTAAAAGAAAAACATTTCAAAACTGATAGAAGGAGAAGTAATCAGGAATAACCGCATGACCAGCATAAACGTTATAAAAATGCTCTGCGTTTGTTTGCTGGTACTTACAACACAGTATCAGCAAAAATACGTAAAGTGGAATGAGTCAAAACATTTACAGATGCGGCAACTGTAGAACGCTTAATACCCTGATAACTACTCCGCAAGTGTAGCAGCTGAAGGTTAAGATATGATAATTCGAACAGGCCATATAGGTAATCAACGAAGCAAAGATTGGCACGCTCGTGGTCCAAAAAATTAGAGTTGAACCCCTAGTGTGAGTACGAATATGCACCAACAACATCGAAACCCCTGTCTGGCTATTCCTGACAAGAATGGATGGGGAGTTCAGATCGTATAGAATCAGGATAAGTGTATTTGGTGTTAAGGTGATAACATTACAATACCTGGCTGTTCATGAGCAATAAAACCAGTTGAGTGAAATACGGAGTCGTTTTTATCCAACTGGTTAGATTAGAGGCAGAATGTGAGTCATTTTGACTCATTTTTGTTAGTCGATGAAGTAAAACAAAGAAAGTCTCTCCAAACTACAAATATGAGCAAGAAGCAAACCAGCCAAGTGAAACAATTTTAACTTCTCACCTCATTCTGGGGCAACCAGTTCCAGGGCTAATAAGTCTGTTTCGTTGCCTTCTTTTTCTTCTAAGGGTAGCGTATACTGCGTACCTAAGATTGCCTCATCCATTTTCAGGTTTGTCGAGTTATGACTGCCCAAGAGCACAGTGAATTATATGACCGGGTTCACTAGGGGACCCATTTCTAGCATATGGCTGTTGATCCGTGAAGTCGATTTCTCTTGATCGCTGCGGTCAACAGTTTGTTGTTAGGCGTTCCCGTTGTTAAATCCATAGAAATATTTATACTCACTGCCATGATTAGATAAAAGTAGCTGCAGTTGAGCCGAATGATATGACGGTCATCTTTGTATAATTTCTATCTACTCGTTCCACAACACAACCTGTTAATTTGAAGATTTTTTTCAAGGTGGAGGGCCAGGACTTTTGGTATTATCGATCCGTGTAACAAACCTTTGTTCTTCACCCAACCTATCAACAATGTAGCTGCTTTCGCTCACCTAAACTAAAGTTCTCACTAAGGCCAACTTTTGAACAACCATTGCAAGATTATTGGAATACAAATATCTCCAAACTGATCATAATTGCATACTGAATACCAAAGATGAGTATGTTTATGCTAAGTGTACGATTGCCTGCTTTCAAGTCACACAGTCGACTAAGATTTGGGTGACGTAACAAGTCTGTTTGCTTTAAAATTAGCTTACTTATTGAAGTATAAAACATCGAAACGTTTTGATTGGCTTGATCTGGTTTTGTCGTTGCAAGTTATTCACTGGCCACTACTGAAGCGAAAGGAGAAATTTTAACAAAAATTGGACTATGGCTTCTTCGATTCGGTCAATCGAACAGTAAGTATGGTTTGCTTAATTTATACCTCGGATACATGATCAGCAATTACCTTGAAATGTATCCAGCCACAGAGGCTGTCTGTAATGTTCCGAGGTAAGCACACCCGTGTTCAAAAATACCAACACAATCACAATCCAGTAGAACGTTTGCGACTTCACCAGACGACGGCAAGAACGCCGGCATCTTCTGTTCCACCTTCGAGAACGTCGGCTGAGTGAAGATAAATATGACCAAGAGAAGTAACACAGTGAGAAAGACGACCTTAAACTGCAAAGTATTCGGTTGAAGACATATATGGAATCAATAATCCGAAAAGTTTCGACAAGCGAATACTATTATGTGGTTCTAAAAAGCGTTTCAATTGGCTTGCTCACTCTTTCTCCGTGATTTAAAATGGTGAGGTTCAAAAACCCCAATTATTCTAACTTCACAAGTTTAAGCAAGAATCTAACCCAAGGCACATTCAAAGAGACTTCTGTCCAATCGCAATGTATGACTTCACAAAGCTGGAGAAAAATGGAAGAAACCACCACAAATTAACACTTTATTATTCGGTTAGGTATTATGAATGCTGCCTCGCTACTTAGCTTGTAGATTTTCACTTGTGTTGTCCTGTGTCGGTTACATGAATCAACCAGTGGTTGTCTGTCAACTACATGACACAGAGGCGTAGATTTACATATTTGTACTGCTTTCCGTTAACCCAACATGCCTTCTAGGTTAGAGACACAAGTACCATTCATGGTATAGGGTGGTAATTAAGGCGCCTGTGTGGTCTAAGTTACACCACTCGGTATCAATCTGTCACTATTTGTTCAATATAATGTGGCACCCTACGCATTTATACAGCATACGAAATCAGCTTACACCGTCAAACAAAACATTCAAGCGTTTCTCATCTAACCCCTGAAACTACCACGGATCCAGGATGTAACCCCATTGTTACAGTGCTCACCATCTCCAGTTTCCCTGTTTTGTCACACGTATGAATGTCACTGCCGCTGTCGTACAACATAACAGCCACAGTCCAACTCCCAGTAGTTTTCGACCGCGTGTGAGTTTCAGTAAGGAGTTCTCAACGAAAGAATTCGGATCTCCTGAAATAATCTCTTAGCCTAATTCGTACAAGTCTTAAGTGATAACGTGCACAATCTCTGCGATGTCCAAATTTCAGCCAAACTTTAGAGCACAACTGAACCCCTTCTAAAAACCAACTGAGTCAGCAAAGGCATGTACGCTACCACACATGATTACGTTTGTAAAAATGGAGTGGACCACACTTCTACCGTCCGTCACGCTACTATTTTCCGGGCAAACTATGCGGATGGTCTCGTCTTAGACAGTAAACCAATGTTTCAGTAGGACACTAATCCATAATGTCGCATGCTATCTACATAGTAATAAAGTTTCAATCGAAGCTGACGTATCAGCGTTATTTCCATTCTGCGTTTCAATGTTTCTGTCTCTCCGTGTTATTGTGTGCAATCGATGTGCTGAATTGTGTGGCCAGAGGATTTGCTAACGTCTGCCAGATCTTTGTGGAATTAGTCAGAATAGAAATTTGGTAGAATTTTGATAGCTTCTCAAATTTGGCAATCCTCTCACTAAAAAATTATCTGGTTAAAATCTCACTTTCTGCTTTTTCCGAAAAATATATTTGTTTCGTCATACCAATCCGGTTGCATACAGATATTTGGTTACGGTTCATCTCCAGAGACTGAAATTTGTTACTGAGCTTAGTTTCTGAAGCCTTTCAGCCTTTCGACTAACTAACTGCCAACGAAATGGACTAAGTAGTTCCTATGAGTAACACTTCCCTGGAGTCTAACAACCCGATAATACGGTATTAGTCAAATATGCGTATGGTACGAGCTGAGGTACAGACTGCACAAGAACTTAAAACTGGAGCAACCGAGCACCAAAAAGAAATTAGTGGAAATCTTGAACGTAAGTGGAGTATCACGGTGAAACCAGAGATTCCGAATTTGGTAGGCATACTTTAGGTATAAGTCCTGGAATTCGGTAGGAAACTATTGAGATAATTATGTTATGATTCAAGACCATAGGCAGGCGCTTAATTGCTGCGGAATCCGAACTTAAAAGGGCCAGATGCACCGTAAATATAATTTGTAGGATCGAATATTTGACATTTGGTGGTCGTTTTAGATAGACTCAACTGACTTCTATTAATAGCTTTGTGAAACGATATTTTCAGCGGATTAAGGTGAATATCCCACTAACCACATTCATGCAAAGCACTTAACCAGCTGATTGCCTGTATCAATTCTGTTTCCATACGAGTTACTGACTATTTATATTTGACCATTCGAGCCCAGTAGTGATTTCTATGTACACCTGACATATGGCCTCTTACCTTTCGATTCTTTCAGTCGCTCAGTTCCGTCCCACTGTGTGGCCTACCACCAGCTTTGTGAATGGTTTCTCTGATCTGACGGAGACTCCGTGTCAAAAACGAGAAGTATTCAATAAACCAACCTATCGGTTCTGTGAAAGTTTATTCGAGGTAAACCGGTAGAGTGTACTTATATAGGATTCCAGCAGAATGGATGTCGTAACAAATGCACAAAACATGTTTAGTTTTTTCCGATTAACCTTTATGTAACAAAACTTGTGTTGGGTTCAGAAAGTTAACAAATGCTTTATTCCGCAGAACAGGGTGTTTTTTCAAATTGCAACTGTAACCTATGGGGTGTTCAACGCCTCAGACTGTCTGGCTACAAACATGCTTCTTTCGATAATAACTGCAAAGAAAGAAAATATTATTTCGCCTCCTAACCGATCAATACTGCACCGTACAACAAAGACACATGATCATTCAGTTTTCCACCAGTATTTGAGTTCTGTTTACAATTATTGCCCTCATAGTTTTAGAAAAATGCTGGTACTCAATATACATTACGATACTGCGAACAGAACATAAACCTATTGAGAATAACACAAAGTTACGAGCAAGTTGTAGTACTTTATGTTTCAACCACCTCGGGTGGCCTTCCTCAGAAATGGTGTGTTATTCTCAGTCTGTTTATCAAGGGTATAAACCTCTGTACTCTTCAATAGATAACGATGGAAATCAGAATGACGGCAACTGTAGAACTGTAGGTTTCTCTGAAGTCATTTTTTGGAGGCAGGTAGCATAAGATTCTGATTCCATTCTTCGTAGGCACGCTTATGAAAAAAGAATTAAGTACAGTTACTTTTAATTTGCACTGTTGTCATCTTAGAGCAACTCACACGCCAGAATTAGCGTTTCACAACTCGACGATTTCCTAAGCTTATCGAATGATTATGCTTCGAAAGCTTTATATTGGGCTCAAATCACGATTAACTTGCACTCAGATAAGAACGTTTAATTCATCAGGCAGATACGATATTTCGTGATCAATCAGGTATTTTTCAAACAAATTTCGTCGATGCGTATAAAGTAATGAAAGACAGGAAAGTGTCTCAAATGCATTGATAAGCCTAGATGCAGGGTGACACGTTACTCACCTTGTAGCGCAGGGCTCACACAAGAAAGAGGCCATAAATGCACCTAGCAAATATTTGTGCACTTGAAACGGGATTTTCCGCTGAAAGTCTATCATTACTGCCGATACTATCATCACACCACTAAGGAATCAACATGAGATGTATACTTTACAATAGACACCATAAAGACCAGTTGAAGGAATACTGAGATGCGAGACTGTGCGCCGAAGTGATTCAACGTTGTGAACAGTTGCATTTGTTGCCTTTCAGTAATTGTCTGACAGAAAGTCTTTTTGAGTGCTTTTTGTCTGGAAATGTGATACGAGGGTATTTCACGTTGTTAAATAAGTCGTGTGAGATGTCGTTAGCTAAGGTCATCCCCGTCTAGATGGGCCATTCGAGAAAATAATGACGACGAACTGTGATCTCCAAAGAGGTTCAACTATCTCACACAGATATAAATTCTCTTACCTGAAGACAAGGGTAAACTTTATCCTAATTCACTCAAAGATGAACCTGTTATCAACCTAGAAAACTGTCTACCTGTAACGATTATTACTGCCCATCTGTTCGTGTACTCGATGTTCCACAGTAAACTCAAAACACATTATTATGTTGTGGAATGTGATTAGTTTTTTCAACTGGTGATGTGGCGCCAAATTCGTTCGTCCTGTTCACAGCACAAGATATTATGGCCTTATGTTGGACGTTTTGTGAGGTCGTCATCCTTGTCACAATAGTAGATACGGAGGTAAGTGAGATAATACTTACCCCTTTAAAGGAATACAGAAAAAATATTGACTTTGTTGTGAGGCTTGGCTGCGTGGTCCATCATCCAACCCATGCTCGGACGGGTCCTCTTCCTCATCATCTTCGTCATCCACAGTGGATACACCGCGGCAAGCCGCGCACCAGCGAAATTCTGTATCAATCATGAAGTGGCTTACATGAAAATCGATGGCGTGAAAATTGAAAAGATGATCGGAACTGTTAAACGATAAGTATTCTTGCAAATCTAGTGATTTCAAAAGGACATGATTGTGGGAATTGACGCTGTGATTAAACTAACGCCAGTCGCGAATACAACATGTACTAAGGCGTTGGGTAACTTAACCGCTAAAATACAACACCATCTCAGGACCCACTACACTCAATATGTCAAGATATGTATAGGAATACTGTGCTATGTAATGATGCATGGTGCAAAGTATGATTAGCCCCACCACTAACACTGTGACTGATCATCAATCCTTTACCGAAGACAAACATTTTGGTAGATGTTTTGATATGGAAAATGTTCAATTATAAAATTTGATCAAGGCAATTTGCTCTCCTCCAGAAAAGTGCATCTGTTGAAGCAGTTATCAGAGACGCAAACACAATGAAAGGCATTGCTTATCAGCCTTCAAGATCGATTGACTGTTGTTGCAATAAGAGGCCGGATGAATTAATGACTTCGCTCACAAGGAAAGTTCGTGAGCTTCCAATAAGGTTTGGAATTTCAAGAGATCGGGTGCATACCGGAAAAGGCATCTGATCGTGCTCATTAGTTTGACCTTCCGTTTGGCCCAAATTTAGCACAAGTGGTACTGTTCTAAACATAACATGAAATAAATGGAAACAAGAAATAAACTGGTTGGCAAAAGTTTTTCTTCTGCCTAATGCACAACAAATTACATCCAGACATCGGAACTTTTAGCATGTGTCACTAACAAACATTGACACATGTGAAACTGCACATTTCACAGCGCAAATTCATAAAGCAGCTACGATTTACCCGTACTAACGCTTACCGTTATATCTTCAATCTATCTTACCAAGTAGATTTGCAGTACATGGTGAGGAGTTAATAAGTAATTGCTATGAAAAGGAAATGAGGGTGAACAGTTCAAGCAACCGGATAGTCCTAACTGCTAGGTTCACCAGTAAATGAATAAAATACTTAGCTACACACAACATGGGCTGAGTGACATTGCTTGTGCAACATGAAATTTTCCATTGTAACTTTTCAAACAATCCAAGTGAATGGGAGAACGAAAATTTGCCGAAGTTTAACAAACGATTATGCCATCTGTTTTCGAATTCGTTCGTGATTAGATTACGTCGTCTCATCCAAGTCTAATTTACACACATAAAAAGGACTGTGGTCCTCCATCCGGCAACCCAACCGTAGTTGTGCCCTCAACTGTAACGCTGACGATTCACAGAGGACTTAACATGGTGGCTGATGGATCGAATCTGTCGAACCAAAATTCATCGCTTTCAAATGCACTCATAAAGAACGAAAGTGGTCTTACCAAGCTCATGCCTAACGATCAGGCGACATTTGTATTCCTAAAGATAATCAGACCAGGCTTATCGTATGTACAAGAAAAAGAAGCTATCCTTTATCAGATTGTACTTCTCAGAAAATTGCGTATTAAACCTGTTTACCTGCAGCTTGACCAGTTGTCACCAGGTACTGTTACAACTACCTGAGCCAACAAACAACAAATACGAAAAGCGGGACTTGTTTCGTAGGAAATACTAGTTGTGGGAAAAATCAGTGCCAGACTACAAAGAAGTGTCGAAATGTGGATTGCACGTGATTTGATTTGACTACGAAGCCATAGGTAGTCTCTGCACAGTAAAAGGTTTTTTCCATTGCTTCGACTATCATTCCACTGAGTCTGTTTCTGTGTCAAGAAATAAAAACTGGACAACAGTTAAATCTGCACAGCGGATGTGTCGAACTTTCTTCTGCTCATCCTGCGGAGGTATTGGGAAGCTGAAGGTCGAGGTTCGTCCAAATCACGTAGTTGAACCATCCACTCCCAGTTGCTCTTTGAATTGAAAATTTGTAGGTTTCAGCCAAGAAGGAACAGTTTCGCATGTTGTTTAAAGGTTATTGACAGTTTACCCCAAAGCCAGTTTCTCATAGCGTGTGTCGTACAGACAAAATTTAACCAAGCACTTAGCTAGGCTTTGTGACCATGCGGCCGGTTTATGTGTTCAGTAGGGTCATGGCAAGCGTACATCGGCCGAAGTGCCAAGGCCGGGCGAAGTCATCCGGTTTCGAATAATTCACCAACAAAAAGATTGTTCTCGTTTGTCTATGCCAAGACGGGTCAATAGGAGCTACAAGTCCACGTATGAGTCATTTGGAATAACTGATAAATCCAATGAAATAGGTATTTACAGCGCCTAGTAGCATGTGAACTGGCTCTGGCACATTATTCCAAACCAAAAGTAAAGAAGATCCACTATACGCTGGGGCTTGTGCATCCAGTAGAAGTATCAGCCAATAGAACTGAATGCTTGCAACATGCCTACTGTCTTTCATGTATGAAGTCAACACGTCTAACGCTGTAGAAGAGTGTATGCACAAATTTTGCTTAGGATTACCTCAACATAAAACTCTGAAAATGTGTAGAAGTGAGTATTTGACATTGGATTTACTAACAGTGTTTGCTCATTACATTGCCGTATATACTACCCATTTATCAAGACGCGTACCTCTCACAAACGCAACTGTCGGCCACAAACAGAGTTGTTCATTCTTTTGATTGTATCTGTGACGATGTATTTTCCTACAGTTATCTTGTAGTCGCGGCACAGGCCAGCTTGCTCTTTAACATGACAAGTTAACATCGAGATAGAAAACCGCCCACCACGCGAGTTACATCGGACATAGCATTGAAGTACTTAATTATGATCCCGGCCTATGAGCCACAACCATTTTAACACAATGCAGTTAGTGAATAAATGGTTTCTAATCACCGTAAGAATACAAGAATGCCATTAGCTGAAAAAAATGAAAGCCTACCATACAAACAAATCTGAAAAGTTGAATGGATGGACGTGGACTGTAAAACATATTACTGAGTGGTTTACTGAAAGGGCTAGTAACATCCAGACTAGACAGATTCTTTACGGCTGTTGTTATAGATCCTGTCGAGTTTCGTACAACGTGTACTTCTAAAGCACCTCAAACGTATGTATGTGTAGGCGAACACCCGGGGATCAATTAGTACCTTGTCAGCCAAGTCCGACAGCTAATACCACGGTGGACCCAAGGACAGCAGAAAGAGACTTTCCTGATGTCATCAAAGATATGTGACGGTGTTTTATTGCAGAATCACCCTGCTGTTATCCACAAGTCTCGGATGAACCAAGGTAAAACGGTCACGTTTAATGAAGGTAGATGTAGCACATCGGAAGTTGATTAAATTAAATTTGCCAACCCAGTCTACACCTTGAACGTGACGGCCGGGAAGAGAACTGATGGCTTGGTCGCCAGACGGAAAGTTATAGGAAAAGCGCCGTAAGCCAGATTGATAAACATACGACTGGAATATCTCAAATAGACCAAAATATTCAGCTAGTTCTTCTGGTCCAAAGACTTGGGAGTATCATCAGGAAAGTGTGAACAACGAAAGTGAATGCCGAACGCTTAGCTCCTTTATAAATCGCAAATTCCACCAAAAAACATTATTAACAGTTCCTTTTCGTTTCTCTCGAGTAGTATGGTGTCACACGCTGTTTAACGGAGCCGAGTGACGAATTAAGTTTGCATGTGGTATATTTTTTTACAGAATTTTCGGAAAATATGTATTCTTTAAATCAAATGACGGAAAGGAAATGAACGAATGATCGCAGTTACATTTCTTTCTGACAAACGGTTGACCTACTCTTTTCTTTATCTGTTTCTTTTTGTGCGTTATCCTCATCGTCACTAATATCTTCCGCTGCACTAATCCAATCCAAATAGCCTTGCACATCTTCGGCAAATTGCATCTGTTCACGAGCTTTCTGATATTTGCCACGCTTTTTAGCCTTCTCACGTTCTTTGGAAAATTCGCTAAACGAAAACCAGATACAATGGGCCGAGATTGTGAAAAGTGGGTGTTACTCACAATGAGAAAGATACTAATTAATCAGGCTAATTAGATATGTGTTCACTGGGGAATATCTTGCTTCGGGAAACACTCTTACTGATGCACGAATTAAAATAAGGAATGAGATTTAGGTACATCCGTTTCTATTCATCTGAACTGAATAAACAGAACCACTCTGTATGTTTTAAAAACGCCTTAAAAATCAGGTATCTGTTTGTCAACACTTTGTTGAAAAAATGGGTTTACTCAGTGTGAACAATGACCAGTACGTCTAAGTGGGTTCACAACTTTAAATATAATATATTGTGTACAGTATATAAAGGTGTGTCCCAATGATCATGCAAGGTGTCAGAATCGGCTGTATTGGAGTGTAATTAACTAGTTACAAACCACTCTCTCAGGATGGATTAATTCTAGTTAATTTTTGGATCTTCGTTTCCCAAAGCAGAATTCACCACCTCCCAGGAGGACATCAGGACACCAGTTAACCAAACTGAGGTGATAGAAAAACGTTCCAGGTTTCCGAATATAGGAGTTTAATGTTGCTGCCGCATGTTTGACAACCAGGGAATGTTGTTGACATCATTTCGACAAGCCTATCCACCACAGTGAACGTTGCAATCACATGTAGCTTCACATTAATTCCTCCATTCATCTAAATTAATGATTGGCGCAGTCGATTTGATTAAGGTAGAAAACAGCGATAACCCAAAAATGCTCCAGAATCACCGTTCACGATCTAACCTGAAAGACAGTCGTATGATCTGGCCCCCCGTAGACAGTCTAGAGAAGTGTGATAGGAAGTGGAAAGATATTTTGTACAGATACCATTTGGTTTGCTCACCTTTCAAACTACTAACGAATCGAATTAACTGCAAGAGGTGTGATCAGAATATGTTTATACTCAGCACTGTTTATTCGTAAAACTTTATCCGAACAGCAGTAGGAGTATTGAATTACAGTTGATCAGTATTCATTGGAAGTAGCTCAAACCTTCGTCACCTTAAATATGGTTAGAAAAGTAAAACGGTTGACAGTTGAGGATAATTGACATAAATTAAGATGAAATTATCGTGAGAGTGAAAATATATATGTTAACAGTGTTTTGAAGTGAAACTTGTGTGGTAGATCCTGGACATGTAAGCCACAGATATGTAGATGGCACGCTGGTAGATTGCAGATTACGACTGTTATCAATAGATGAGACCATTATTATCAAGCTCTAGGCTTCATAAGTTTGTCTGCAGAAGTAATTGGCACATACCCTTCACTTTACTTAATCGTCCATGCCTAAACCATTCAAAACCTGGACGCGTGTGAACATACTTATGCTGTTAGTCATGGGTGCACATGCGATACTTCCGCCGAAACACCTCAGAACCAACACTTGCATCCACTAAACTATAATCGGACGTACCTATAGAGACAGTAAATGACTTGTGACATTTGACTGTACTTTTTTAATTCCACAGTTACCGTGAAATGCACAGCCCCCGGAACCTTATGAAAACTGGTGTAGGATTACGGTGTCCAACTAAATTTACTCGATCTGATGGGTGATAATTTTTGCGATAGGACTGACTGCCAGAACAAACTTTCTTCAGACTACAAGCTACAGCTGACTCAACGTGCTATCCACTAAGTTTTCCCATCATAAGCTTGCATCAACGAAGTGTCCCCCAAAAAATTAACTTGGTTTTTTACGTACATCGATGACGCTGTTTTTGGTAAACTCTTGTATGGCAGACGCCCATATTCTGTCTGGAAATTTGAAAGCAGATGTTTTTCATCGTAAGTTACAGGTGTTATCTATCACTTCCTGACTAACATGGAGGAGTAAACTGTCACATGGTTACCATTTAACTGTTTGTGGATTATTGTACTGTTGGGGATGTTAAATACCCCAACAATCTTAGAAGATATCCTCCGAAGGTTATCGATTGCCTACAGAACCACTTACAACTGTGTCACACGAAATCAGTCGTCTACCGCAGAAGCATTCATGAGCCGAAAACTTCGAACAATGCACCACGCCATGCCACCGAGAACCACGGCTCATCAAGAGACGCCATCGGCAAAGCACGGGTCTTTATTCGAGGTGGGGTCAGCAGTGTACGTCAGAGAGTACCGAGCGAATGATGAAACGTGGAAATCTGGCCGCATCTTGAGCAAAAAGGGAAGCGTCATGTTTGATGTTGCTGATGAGAATGAGACTTGGTCGCGATACAAAACCAATTACGATCAAGGAGTACCTCCAAAAAATGCAGCAATGAAAGAGAGATCCCGCTCGACATACTTCTGGATACGTTCATCGTTCCAGTTAAAGCACGGATCTCGGAGAGCGCAGCACATGGAGAAACTCAACAGCAAAACATTATCGACAGATCTCCCACAACCAGACGGCAGACCGACCGCAAAGTAAACCTACTGTGCACTTCCAATTAAATCCCGAGAACCGCCGACTCTAACACTCTAAAAGGAGGAGGTGGTAAGGATGTTGAGAACACTGAAAAATGGACGATAGTTGGCTGATGTATGACCTAGGATGTTTTTCATATGCTTCATTGATCATTATCCACAAGGTCGCTTGACGAGCTATAAATACGCAAGAGCTGCGTCTGTATTTTGTCTTTGGACTGGGACAGTAGAAGCTCTCTTTCTGGAGACCAGTGTTTTTCTTTCACAGTCGGCTTGAGTGTGGGCTCTATGCTGTTTAAACAGCTCTCACGGTATTACTGAGTAGTAAGGATCGTTCCAGCTCAACTGTGTTCGCTCGGTCTCTCCATGATATAACATTTTCGTAGGGATCGTTACAGCTCGATTGCATTCGCTCGGTCGTTCCGCGTAATAACATGTACCCATTAACACACAACTTTCTCTTCAATTATCGGCGATTCCATAAAATCTGTGAATTTTTCTTCCTATGTGGTTCATTTGAATGCATTTTCCATCTATCATTATTCCTGTTCACTAATGTTTGACGCCTATCTATCTTCTCTTGTGCTTATGTGGTTTCTCTGCATTTTTTCCGGGATGTGATTGTATCACAGGTATACAAATTACACGACGAACAGTGACACCACGAGCACAAACTGCTGAAACAGGAAACGTAGGCAAGAACTTTTCTGATAAAACCTCGGAGGATAAACATTATCCGCTATTCTTACTTATATTTCACCAATTTTTGTCTCGTTTGCGAATCTTTAAACTGAAAATTTTGCGTTCCCACTATCAGCTCAACCAGCACAATTAAATTCTTCCTGCCAGTCAACACATGATAGCATTTTTAGCTAAACTTTTATATTCTGATAGGTATGGACTAAATGCTTGACTTAATTCGAAAACGTTACATTCTCTATCAGAAATATTTCAACTGCGCTCATTCTCACAAAAGTCCTTCATACTTCTTTAACCTAGTTGGTCGCCTAGTTACCAAATTTATCGATATTCGTCTATCTTATGAATCCTCAGTACCTCTTCCTTCAGCGCGCACGCTTCTTGCTTGGTTTAGGACAGTGTGTGCAGTGAATAAGAGCAATTGACATGTGAATTATCGGTGGGCGGAATAAGAACTAATCATTTCTGTACAAATTAACTAATCCTGCTCGCCCTGTACTTGGCGTAGGTCAGCGTATCATTAGCAGACGTAGGGGATGATTGCCTGACGAATCGGAGCTAATGATGGATAAAATTACACACTCATATCCGCTCGGTTTAAGGTTTAAAGTTTGTCGGGGAAGAAATCAAGCTTGCAGACATGTTTTCCGGAAATAAAACGCCAGCTCAACGTATCCTTTAGAAGCCGTGGACAGTAGGATGATTTAAACTTGAAAAGAAACGGTTGCAGTGATTTAAAATATTTAACCAATAGCAGAGTGACATTGAGTTGAGTGTGACTGACATAAGTCTGACGAGGGTTATCAGCGTTGTTTAATATGATTCTTACGAAGGTGCGACAATTTTTTCGGGGAGCTTTATACTGATCGGTCCAGCAGTCTTGATATAGCGCCGTTGCGCCGGCATGTAGATTATTCAAGATGACAAGACATGGGTTTAGACGTGACCCATGACTTTCAAGTGTTAGATGGTGGTACTGTTTGTCCATTTGCTTGAACTACTGTGTTGGTGTTTCGAACAATATACCCTTATCTTTCTGACAGACTACCGTTTTCAGAGGTCATCGCACTAATATGTAGAACACGAGATGGAAATATGAACAGATGTGTTGAAGGCCTGTGACGGCATCTTTTATCCCTTCTTCCCAGACAGTATGCTGATGCTTACGAATCCAGCTAGTAACTCAACAGTGATGACAGTTATCGGTGATGTCACTCAGAGCTAGCTGCGTTCAGTGATCTTTGTGATATCAGCTTTGAAACCGTAGGCCAGTGGGCAAGGCAGTGTGACTATCATGTTCGCCGTAAAAAAAATCATGCGGATCACAAATGTCGTCGTAATTTTAACTGTTGAGTTCTCACGTGCGAACCATAATCGCCTCGATTAGCAGATAGTTTTTAGACTTCCGTGTTTGATTCAGCAGAACGGACCATTTAGAAAAACTACGGTAGAAAGCGGTGAACAAATAACAATTCTTTCTATCAGTCAATATGCTACCGCTAACAGTCAGCGAAAATGGCCGAATACATAACTCATTTTATGATTTGTCGTATAATGCACCATGGTCCACCGTGTTTACTGATGTTTCCCTAACAGTACAGCTTATAACATTGGACCCATAGAATATGAACTTTATTACGGAGCCGGATTCAATGCTTATACACTTGACTACCTGTGGCAGGATATGAGTGACACTTGTCTGTCGTGCGGCTTCAGACTTTCCACACGATTAATTTAACTCGTGAAATGAAAGTGAATGAGCTCGCATGCAGCATTGTTCGTCGATTTTACTCTTGCAAATGGCTTACTAAACCGTTTTTATGACTTTTAAATGAAAATACACCTGCATGCGTGTAAAACATCTGCAAACTTTCCCGTAAGTAACTAGGTTCATATGACCTACTGGTCTTCACTCTCCGTCGTGCCGTGGTACGCACAGATTTGTCAGTGGACCTACACATTTGTCAGCACGATATCCCATCAAAGGGGCGTAATGCCGTCACAACATTGATCAGGAATATTCATCCAGTAACCGTTCAGGACAATGATCTCAGAAAATACCAGCCCCAATGCTTGCTTTCCCTTAACTTACTAGGAGCATCAGTAGCATTCTGTCAGTCACGTCATGTTGGATAAAACAAGTGGACATTCCACTGCGCGGATCGGATGTCCGAATTTCTCTGTTTGCTCTCCGGCATATTATCCTGGTAACTTGGCGCAATTTGTAGAATTGAGCTTACCAAGGGAAAACGAACGACTCGACTCAACGTATCCGGTAGAGTTTATAATTGTGAATGTGACACATATCTATATTCCTTTACACGCCCGAGACGGTTCGAATTTTGGTTTGCGGCGTTCATTTTATTACCCAGAAATCAACCGTCCTGGAAAACGGTTAACTCAGCCGTCACTTTAGAACGAAACGTTGAGTCCACATGATATTGAGGGAGTATGTCAATATCACACTTGCGTGCTACTACGTTTAACTCTGAAGGTTATCGATATAGTAATGGCCGACTGACAAATGTAGTGGAGGCTGCTCACCTCAGTTAACTGTTGGATGTAATTAAGCCAGAACCTTAGGAGTTTGGCGAACCCTTACAATCTCCTTCACCTCCGCTCTCTCCACACTAACAATTACGTTAGCTAAGTTACAGTAATGTCATCAGATTGTCCAGATTAACCCATCATCACACGGACTAAAAACTGATGTTTCTTGCTCGCATTTGCAAATGGTCTCAAGAAACTGATTTTTCAGGTTTGCCTCTTTAGTAAATCAGCAAAACTGGCAAGAAGCAAACCTAACAAACTTAGCTAAAATCAGAACAAACTACTAAACATGAAACAGAAATATTGATTTTTGTAAATTCAGCAGTTTGCAACAGTGTCATGAAATCGATCACCTGGATCTCAATGCAAAAAGTAAAGAGAATATTGGATAACCCGAACAAAAGCACTCACCCACTGAGTACTCCAAGCACCAGATTCATCACGAAAAACGATCCGATCAATATCATACTGACGAAATAGACCCAGGGATAAAGCATACCTTGGGAATCGTTGACCTGTTTGGGGAAAGATATAACCGTACTGGTAACGTAGGAACCAAGTGACACGTTCGGACCATATTCAAACAAAAGTTTTCAGGTAAATGTAACAAGTAATAGTCCAACATCAGTTGTAACATCCGCAAATTACCGCCATTAATTAGAAATGTTTTAATTTTTTGAAAAACTATTTCTACTGGCAACCACTTGATGATTTCCTTGTTTGGCAAATCTGCTTGCTATGTCTACTATGCGAATAGACTTGTGATTAGACAACAAGACACTATTTGTCTCTTGTACCTTTTTCTTATAGAGTTGCCGGATACTCCAAACGGAAATCCGAAACAGCGTCTGGATGATATAATGAATGTTGCTTTCAGTTTTACGGCAGTATGGCGTATTGTCTCAATGTTTCATTTATGTGGGAGTGTACTGGAACTTTGGAGCTTCAAAATACGACCGTATTTGGCTGTTGATCCACTTGCAAATACTCTTGATACAAATGCTAAACTTCTACACCTCGTCAGATATATGCTGCTGGACCATGAATCTTCCTGGATAAGAAAACACACGGAAGGAATACTACTGTGCAGGAGGTGTGACTTTTCACTGAAGAGTCTTTCTCGGTTAACGAACAACGTATACTGGTCGTCAACCTAAACTAGCTTTGACCAGTTTATGTGATTTAGGAAACGGTCCTTCAGTTAAAAATGATTGTCCATCGATACTGGCGCTACATAATGTTTTCTTCCTGAGCATTCATCCAGCTCCACATAATTCTGTTCTAAAGCCGTCATTCAGTTTATTGTTTGTTAGTGGTTTCCAGTGTCCGGACCGTATCACAAGCCGTATGGGAGTTCCTAAGCCATGTGAGCAAGTAGTTCCCATGGTTTTTGTGAGACCGCAGACTATCAGATAAGTAAGTGCATTTGAACCTGTGTGTAGAAGCCAATCATCTTTTCTCGAAGTGGATACAAGACATACAAACTCCTATTCTGAAAGTTCTTTCTATCCACAGCGGGTCATACAACTATTTCAACCCGAATGTCTTGGGAAAAACTACACACGACCTGTCCACGCTGCAAAAAGTGGCGTCATTAACAGTAATACCCCACAAAATCTATTAAGTTAATTGCAGATATCATGTAAAGGGGTTGCTCCTGTGGCATACTAGACTATCAGTTGATGCCAAAACTGTAGCGTAGACACGGTTTATAGTCTCCTCCTTCTTGTTCTGAATTTCCATCTTCTTTTAACCTAAAATGAAGTACGACGCAACGTATTAGATTGTCGGAAACAAAAATAACTGATACTTTGAGTTGGACCATCAGGCAAAAACTGCAGATACTCTGCACAACTAAATGTTTGGCGATTTCTGCTTGCATTAGTTTGTCCTCGTGACTGATGTTCAATAATATCTAGTTTGCACTGCACCATTGTATATTCAACAGACTTTGGTTGTGTCTCAAACCAGAAGGATTGGAACTACGCAGCAACTAAGTATAGTAAAATGTCACCTGCTGACACCCACCTAATAAGATCACGGATGCTTGACTACGCCGGGCCACAAATACATATATATATATACATATATAACCATATGTATATATACTTCGAAACGTACGAAATACTTTGTTATGATAAAAATATGATAGTGCATGAAAAGCCTCTACACCCTTATTCATGCGTATGCTTTACAAGGAGAAAAGTACTCAACTTGAAATTAATTCAACAGTCAGCCAAGTTGTAAGGAGGCTGAGCGATATCAGTGTTGCTAATTCAACCAACCACACTTTTACATGAAGACAAACAGTTTGTGCGTCGTGTTTCTGTTAATATCACTGTGTTCATCACATTTTTCCGTGCTTTTCCACGGAGATTACTGCAATACTTACTCCTATTTTGACTGCGAAATGTAGAATTTTGATCCGGGTGAAGCTATGGTGCTTAAGTAGAGATTTTGTAAACTTGTACCAGTAAGTCCCCTTCCTCGTTAGCCTATCTTACAGATAAAAGCTTCCAACCTGTCTGATGTCTGCGATTTCTCTTCAGGATTCTTACAGTTTATAAAGTTGTCTTGTTGCTTCTTAACCCGCATATCTACTTCAACAATATCTGACACGCCGAGGCTGAACACTATGCAGATAGTCCGAAGTCAGCATTATGGCGTTTTCGAATTTAGGCCTAGAAAGCATGGCGCCCACACTCGGTTATTTTCATGGCAAGAAACGCTCATTTCGGTGGGTCGACACGAACCCATCCATTGTAGGAGTAGTGGTCGTTCGCAATATATTTTGAGGAAGAGGTCTATATGGTTTGAATCTAACACCACAAGAACGCGTATGTGGACAGTTTCCACTATCCAACGTCACGTTCTGCCTAAAAAGCAATATAATAAGTGTGTAATCGATAGGTTTGTTGAAAATAGATGGCGGGCACTCAACATGAGAATGATAATGAACATATACATGCATGTCTCGCTTTATGAAGCGGAATTTATTTGCCAGGAAACAGAGGTAAAGATAAGCTACTCCACGCAGAGAGATAAATGCACTGGAGTTTTATACTCGCAGGTTATATTTACCATCGGTTCCCCCAGAGATAAAGGCTTACCAGTGAACAAGCAAATCGTCTTTGTAAGAAACAGGACGATAGAAAATTAACTGGGCTTTGCCAAACGTACCCAGTATAACACTTGTGTCCACCCTTCCATGGTGACACATTGAAAGACTGTGAGCATAGAAAGACCGAAATTGTCAAAGTTTGTGATACCATGATTGGGTCCAACCCAACGTTCCGGTGGTGGAAACGGTGGTGTGATATTACCGGCCGCAACGGCCTCCATGAGTAGCTTACGTTCAGCAACCGCGGCGTAACTCATGTTCACCTTGAAATCATGGCAGAGGCTGGTGATGGGACAAACGGCACCGCGTTTGGTCAGGCTGCATGGACTAGGATTGTCCTCGATTTCGCCTGAATGAAACACAAATTTGAAACGAATAAAATCACAGTTTGACAGGAATATAACTCAAATGGTAGACACTTTAGGCACCCTGAAAATAACGTGCTGACTGAAAAGTTTACTCACCTGTGAAAATATCGTAACAAGTCGCATGGAGCTTTCCAGAAAACAGTTCCAGTCCGATTATGGCGTAGATGATTATCACGAATATGACTAGCAAAGCTATATGAAGCAGTGGGACCATAGCTCGCATTATGGCGTTCAAAACGACTTGCAAACCTATAAAAAAACGAAGAAGGTTTTGGACATGAAACTTCACCAAGGATTTAAAAAAAGGACCACTTGTTGATTGCTAGTCAAACGCACTTGGGAGGCCAGAAACCAGCCGAAGTGGTCGAAGTACACGAAATGCGCGAAGTGCCTTCACGTCTACACCGGATTCCTCGACCATTTCCTGAATTAAAGGTTGTAGTAACCTGCAAAGATGGAACAAGTTCGGAATGGTAATCTCAAAATGTCGATGATTACTTTCACATAGTATAAAAAACGTAACAGGAACACTAAATGTGTACAGTTGTTTTAAAATGGTTCAAAAGAACGTGGAAAATTCGGGGCAACTTTGCAATGAAAGTATGTTTTACCTGTATTTGATGGAAGATATCTTAATATGTGACCGGATGTCTGGACTTATCAAACGTTTACTTGGCTTTTTACCGTCGGATCTGCTTAGAGGTGTAATCTGTTGATGAGTTACAACTAAGTGTTCAGGCCTGGAGACATGTGAACCTGCTGATTCTCCCTGTCGCTTTGGATTAATACATTGGTTCTTTTGTGCTTAGATCAAAGCACTTAGGTGTTCAACTACACGTATGATAAGCTATCGTGTGACTGGGTCGTGGATGGGTTAACCGTGTTTCTCTGAGACCAAGAAGTAGCAGTATCGGAAGCCAGGCACTCGATGGAGTATAGAATTGTTGAATAATCCAAATCTCTGGTCAGATCTGCTCTGAGACTTGACAGTGTATTGTGATCAAAAGCGTGTTTGCCTCTTTAAAACACGTCATATGGAGTGCGTTTGAAATTCGGCTTTACCGACTCGAAATCCCTGTACTTCCATATAGTTTGTGCGGTATTTCAGAATTCAAAGTAGGGTTAGGCCAACTGACAATCTATGTGTCGACTTCACTGTTTTGGTTTATTAGGAAAATTCGTGGTTCTACATTTGTTTTTACGTCGAAAAAGTTATGAGTAACTTCACTATATTTTATTGAGATCAGTAACAATGGAATTGGGTCTTTTTCGTAAAGGAACATAGCCATGCTTGTAATAATGTGGTTCGTACCCTAAGTCAGACTAACTCACAGTCCCGCTCGGGAAGAAAGTTTTCCAGATATGTGAAAAACAGGAACTATAACACGGAAGAGTAGTTCGTCGGACCTGTGTAAGTTTGAGATGTGAAGCTTTTCATAAGATAATTTTATACTTTCGTCACCTGACGTGAATCTCTCCTTCTTACGTACGCAAATCTGTAGGACCATATGTGTCATCACTGCTTCCGCTCTAATGAATTTCAGTATTGTTTGCTTCTTACTGGTGGTTTTAGTGATGTGGCGTACGTCACGGGTAAACTTTAATTAGCCTGATGATCAGACACAGTAAACTATAATCGTTCAAACGTGCACGCTTTATGTGCTTTTGATGATGTCAGTTACAGTGCACCAGCACGCCTTGTAACTTCAGTGAATGCACAGCATACATATATAGCAATTAGATTATTCAGCCATTATGCGCTTGAATGCCGGCAAAACCACCAGGCCTCATGTAAGAAAATACTGCAACCAGAAAGCGATGGTGCTCTCCATTTTCAAACTTGACAAAAATGCAGAACCAGTATCTACTTTACGGGCTTTACAAACCCATTCTCCTTACCAAATCAGTTTCCTCAATAGTAGTCGCAATTTTTGGTTTTCGCATCTGATCAAGCGTATTTGTGTTCATCACAAAAAGTGACTGATCCGCAGTGCTAATTTAGGGCGATAATTTTTGACAAAAGTTTCCAATTACTGTCTAGTATGTGATAATTTTCTAGGCAGTACTTACACACATCACGTTTGATAAACAGCACAGCAGTTGTTGGTTGTTTGGAAGAGGATTTTGACATTGATCAAACTAGGTTAAGTTCCGGACAATAAATGATTACACATGGCAACTGGATTTCAAGTCAGCAAAATATATGAATATCCTTGAGACAGTATCTCGTTTTCTACTTGGCGACGGATACATGATCGTATGGCAAATAGGAAACATTATAAACTGTAGGTCTACCAGTTACCCCAGAACTACGATGGTGAAATCCAGAATGTTCCATCCGTTTCGAAGATATGCACCACTATGTAGTACAAATCCAAATGCTACGATCTTCAAGGCACACTCAACGGTGAAAATGACGATGAATACGTTCTCGATTTTCTCCTGTTGCAAATTTGGAAAAATGAAGGCTGAGAGATAACCGTCCATACTAATCTTTTGCTATCGTAAACCGGCACATTCTACAGATTGTCATATAGGTTAATGACTTCAGGGGAAAGATATCCTTTAGTAATTTTCTCCTAAAGCTGCTCACTTGTTTGGCTTGTAAATCACCGTGTAAGCAGCACATACGCCCATAATATCACTCAAATTAACAATGGACAGCAGGTTACAAGGTTGCGAAAATTTAATATATGAATTTCCAGAGAGAGGATTGAGAGGATTTTCTGTGAAATTTGCGGAGGATGAAGATGTTCACAATGTGAAAATTCTAATTGTCCCTGGACAAAATTCCGACAAATTTAAAGGGAAAGCTATGGAGATCAAAATTTGTTGAGGTGGAGCATTAAATTAAAGTCCCGGTGGTCACACTCAATTATAGGATAATCTGTACGGATTATTTTTGTGCATTCGGTTCTACCTTCAGTGTGTAAATGGTATTGACTCATTAAAAACAACTCGCTGTCACACACGTCTGGAAAATTTGCTCAATGTACTAAAAGAAACTATGGATATTTGTTCACCCACACAATGATAGCTTGTGTGGATCGGCTGTGGCAAACTGATATCTTAGAAGAACTAATAATCCTCTTGGGAGGCCTAGCTGGATGATGTCGTTTAATCAGACTAGGTAATTTACTAACGCTGTCACAAAACTAACTTGCTTGTAAATGGAAGATGCAAGTAGAAGTACCTAAGAACAATGGGCAGTGGAACATTGTCTCTGCAAGAATACCAACATGAGTTACACATATTGTTTGCTATGCGACTTCGTTCAACTTTCATGTCAGGGGAACAGTCGCAGTATTTTTCTCGAACATAGAATCAGTGGAAATCATCTGTATTCATTCCGTTTGGCAAGCGCTGTCGATGTAGAGCCCTCTGGATAACATTTTAGGAAGCCAGATGTAGCGGCTTAGCTGGTAGAAAGCTTGGCGCGTTTAGGCACGCTGTTTCTGTAGGTGCTTCACACACAATCGGAGCTCGATTTTTTTATAATCCGGTATGATTTAAATTTTAGGAAGTTGTATGGCGTTCGCAGTTTGGACAACCTGAGCATTACGCACCAGCGGCTGTCGCTTAGCGGTGGCATATTTTAATTCGGTCGTGTCTACTGTGAGGTCATTGGTTCAGAGGTCAGCAAGGATATCTCACAAAAGACGCGATTGGGGTAGAAACCCCGGTCACGATTAAAATGTACCTTTGTCACGGGAAGGGCTAGTTGAATTGTCTATAGAATTGCGAAATCTACGGTCACTGTTGAGTGATATTTAATTAGTTTGAAAAAACTACTCACCAACCAAAACAAACGATAATCAATGAGCGCAATTTTGGTGTAAAGTGCGGCTGAAGATATTCATGAACAGTGTTAACAATTGGCTTTATTCGAGTTTTACTAACAATCAGTTTAACCGGCTCAGCAATTGAAAAAAGCCCGAATGGCAAAAAGTCTAAAAATCCAATCAAATGCTGTTTCTACAAACGGGGTTCTTCCCTACACCTGTGTTCTGTTGTGTAGAGAATTAGAAAAATACATTACAACCAACAGTTGTTTTTCTTCCGCGACATGCTTTATAACGTGACTGAGTTTATCCACTGACCAAAAACCTAGTGAACGGTGATTGACGAATTGCTCAAATTAAGTTTAAGTACATTAAAATTACTCTACGGTCCAAAACAGTTAAATCGATAACGACTGTTAGAGCTGTTCTCTTAACAGCCTGTCTTTTCAGCCGGAACGAATGTGTGAGGTTGGATCCGAGTAAATTTGCCCTGGTAGTGAACTGAAAAACTTAAACTTAGCAATATTCAATAGTCGTAAGATCAGGGTTTCATGAAACATACATAGGTGCTTTCGACACACTCTTAGGGAGTAAGATTTGACCAAACTTGGGCAGTGATATGCTATGACAGTCTTCCGCACACATCATGAACAGATCCACAGAAAGTTATATTCAGCCATAACTGATATATGCCTGCGCCTGCTGAATACGAACTATTCGATATGGTCTACCATTATGGTCAGACGACAATGGAAACCATAAACTGTGTATCATCCTGAAAATGGTCAGAAAGCTGGCGCAACAAAAATAGCTTATTGCGTCATCAAGTATCACCAGCCTCAACCACAGGACCACCAGTGAAATCATGTTGATTAAACGGAAGTCACTTTAGTCGTATATGCTAGGCGTAGTAATGAATAGCACCAACCTATCCTGGTAATAACAACATGGACCCGAAATTCCTACTTTTTTGCCATGATCTTCCGAATATTTGTTACTTTAAGTGCGCAACTGGTGTAATAAGTCACAAAATCAACTCTCTGCAAATTCAGTTTTCTTGTTATTATGGTCAGCCAGCTGGGTTGAACCACGAAACCATATTGACCACTGCCATAAGACTACAATGTTCAGCTTGGCAAATCACCTCATAGGTCTTGCACAACTTTAAGAACCTCGGCCGTTGCACAATAGTTAGTATAATCACCATATAGGGTTCATGTGTAATGTAAAATTTGTGGGAAACGGGATTCTGACGAGCGTCTAAAAATCCATCGGAGATGATATGAGACCAAATGTCAACCATTATCGAAATCAATAAGCATCCAACAGAGCTATCCTGCACTCATAATATGAACACAAAACCTTCGTGGTCAGGAGGTAATCGGATTTGTTAGTTATGAAAGTCAACGTGTAGTTTCGAAAAACGATGCAGTCTTTAGTCTCTCTGTTGACCGATTATTTAATTAACTCATCCTAATAACCTCTATAGGTCTATTGTGTTGGAATTACCCCACTAAGCATACACAGCAAACTAGCTTTGTTTGGTACCATATTACTCACAAGGCCGGATTACTGTATGGATTGCACGAACTCATATTTGGCAACTTGAAGTGGGTGACTTCAATGTATGGTAGAAGAAATGACAGTTTATTCAAGAGAGACTTATCCATAAGTCAACCGTGTTGAGATTGCCACGAAACTTTACTGTCGACGTGAAAAAAACTGATCAGCAAGTACTTTAGGTAAACATTTGGAGGTCAATCAGATTACCAGTATATGGTTCAGCGTATTTGAATCCCCATCAGGATATGGTGAAACCGCTCCAAGCGCACAGCAGTTGGCCATGATTGTCAGCAGGATGAGATATTCAAATGGTCTTTGAATCAGATTTTAAGGTTAAAACACAAATGAGGGTGTTTTTCTGTTCACACCAGGTGGCATATGAGTTGTTTGCTAATATGCTCAACAAGTTAGTTTGTGGTGCATAATATGATTTTCGGAACACTTAATCTATGAAAACTACTTAGCTTACGCTGTCTTACAATCTCATGGCACGTAAATGAATCTGTAAACTTCGACCGACTAATACTGGACACTTGATACGTTTTCCTAGTCAGGAATAGATAGCAAAAGCTTTTAATAAGCAAAACAACGCGAAAACTCTAAGGACAAATTATATGACGTATTCAATCTTCACAATTATTCACCAAAAACAAAAATTAACCCACAAAAACAGATCAAGATTAAAACTGATGCGTGTTTCAACATCAAAATCTTGACGACGAATGATACCTCCGACATTTTCCATGTGAACAATGAAGGATAAAATTTGACTGATTACTATTTAGGTCACATTCGGACGAAAATTGTGATTATCATCTAGGTTATCGCTTGTTTTGTTAAAGTGCTTCGTTTTGTCCTCCACTTGTGTGGGACGAAAATTTACAATATGAGTGACTGATATGAATTTTCTATCATTGATTGTGTGAGAAACTCAAACAATATGACTGTATACCTAATGTGCTAGCTTTTCCCCATAGAAAAAGACCATTTGGTCAAACCGAGGAACTTGTTTAGAATACTGTTACGCGAGTGATGTCCATACTGGCAACAACTAAGCGAGGCCATGCTTTTGGAAGCCTACCACGGTGTGTTTTGATCACAGTTGCTGATGGAACAGACTTATCTGTTGGTGCGTGTGTGATAAGTGGTTCAGAATAACTCACGACACTCTACACTACGTCTTTGATTCGTAGTGATACGTTAAATCAAACGTTTCAGATGTCCCGTGCTTATTCAGTTAAAAGAAGAAGTGCGTTTGATTTTCTGCAATATCACTTTTAAATCAGCACCTATTAAATACGTGGGTTACAATACATTGAAAACTTTAACGAAACTTGGTAAATTTATCTTCAAAATTCTGATATGATACAAACTGATTTTAAACTGCACTATCATTAAGCTTTTTAATTTTCAAAGGATACTTCCACTCCACAAATCCTATGCACACTTTGCGAAGAGGGTTACGAAGCGTCAGACAGAAGAGTGTACGTTCCGGTCTGGCATTGGTTGATTGTGCTCTCGCTCCCGGTCTCTTCTTTGCGGCCGCTTGAGCTGACAAAGTGAGCGCTGCCAAATTTAAAGGCCTCCCCTGTTGACTTGCTGCTGCGGCTGCTATTGCTGCAATTCCAGAAAGGCCTGTACCACTCCCAGGAACTGTGGTACTGACTCTAGGCACACGAAGGTGTTTGTAACTCTCTGTATCGCCAGCTACTGTGGTGGTTTGCGACAGGTATGAATCTTTCCTACTGGCCATACCATATTCATGGTGCGTCCCAATTGTCTTGTTTGGAGAGATTGTGACAGAGCTTGTGCGCACGGAAGAATTGCCGAAAATGCTTGGTCTACGGTGTTCAACTTCAACCGGTTGCGTGTAACAAGGAGATTCAGCCAGAAATTGTGACCTAGCTACATCAGACCAATAGTCATGAACCGGTGAGTTCTGTATCCACTGTTCTGTACTGCACTGACTCATGATGCAAGCATATGATATCTCATTGTTTGAAGTGATTCCTCCTAAAATGAGCAAAGTGAAACATTCACAGATCACTGATTATCTGTCTTCAAAATTGATACATTCCATATTCAACCTACAAGCTGTAAGGTAACAAAAAGTAACGTCCAACTTACCCGGAAAATCTTCCTCATAAGAATTATTCGACCGATTCACTTCAGTTAAGAAACTTAACCTCCTAAAACAAACGCAGCCGAATAGTAATCCCTCAATCGCCTAAAATGTGGTGTGAATTTCTGAACAAGAAGAAAAACTAACTATAAACTCTCAGTTTCAAACTGATGAGCCGGATTCTTCCCTCGTATCTTTGTCACTTCAGTTAGACTTGAGCAGTAAACTGGTGGATAGAAGACTCAGCTTCTTCTGTCTTGGATTTGCATGGGCCATCCAAGTACACTTTAAACAGATCGCATCTCTCTGCTTAGATTTTCCAGACTTGCGAAGACTTGTTGAGTAACCAGGTGCTTCAAGTAAATAGGATAGTCTGTTGTCCATGGGTATATAAGTCAGGTATTCATGGGGTTTGAGTAAAACTGCAAGGATTTTGAGCTGTAGATCTTCTTTTGAATGCAAGTGGAGATTCCACTTTGTTTAAGCTATCTTGGGAATTGTCATGTTCTGCTGACATTCAGAGTTTCACTACAGACTCAGTGACATGATAAGAACCAGTTATTTTCAGATTAAACTGCCTTTATTCATAAGGGCATTGAACTTTAGTCCTTCAATATTTCCACAGCACCTGAAAATGACCATCCGAGAATAGTTTGTTTCAGATCGGAAGCTATAAATGAATGAGGATTTAGTCAACGTAACATTCGTGCTACCAGTATAACCTCATCACAAAGTTATAGCATAATTTGATACCCCTGTGATGAATTTTTGTAGTAAGATATGTTCTGTACAATTTTGTCTGCACGTTTCTGCTCCGCTCACTGAAATCCGCACACTGCCTGAATTTAATTGCCATTTCCACGGTCGTACAAAATACGTAGAGTATTTTTCCTGTTGTCGACTTTCTACAGTTACTGTATTGAAACCCATTTATATTGAAGCAAATCATTGTAAAGATGTTACTAAGCTGCTCGAATCATTCAGCCAATGGATCGTCGGTCCTCTATGACCAATGCTTAGGATAGCACGATCAAGACCAATATTAGATCTGCTCATGAAAACAGTTACGTCCAGTATAACGCACTTTTCTTCGTTTTGTGAATGAACAAATAAGTAGCAACCAAAGTAAAGACGAACGACATCCGTGAAAAATATACGTATGCACTCAACGAAGTGAAACTAACTGATTGAGAAAATTGTGAAACCTCACCTAGCCTTGAAGGGAAATGTTTTAATCCGAAAAATGTGTTTACCGTCTTGTCCAATACACTGTGATACAATAAATACGGATGGTAGCTGAACAGTGAGACGTCTGGAAAGCAAACTACGGTAATTCAATAGTTGGAATAAGGCGAAATGGTACTGCGAACATCATGTAGATTAGAATAGGAAGAACGGTTATAATTTGAGACAGAAAGTGTTTACGGGACAGAAGTTATTAGACAGAATTTTTATCATTCTTTCTTTGAAGTAGTAAACATGTTGTGCACACGTACAAACGAAGATTAGCAAATAGAATCTTGATTTTCGTTGTGTGAACTTGTACTCGCTTTGTGAGACTAGAATGCGGGTGGTAGAACGAATATTCATTCGAAAAATCGACAAATAAAGTACACTCTGAAAATTCTTAGAACACTGACATGTAAGCATATCAAGAATCACTGGATATCACAGTTTCCAGTGGCAAGTTTGTGTTAGGAACACAATTTTAGCCAGCATGCACTCTAATGCCTTTCGGAAATTTCTCTCGTGTTACTTCACTACTTAACTGTTTACATGACTACCCATGATTAATAATAGTGCGATCGCTCATCTGGTTACAGTGTCATTAGGCCGATGAATGAATGAGTGATCAGCCTAGTACCGCACAAAACATGAGAGCGACATTCGCATTAGCATTAGCAGTACCTGAAGACCGACTTGTAGAGATGACACCAGAAATATCTTNGTAGAGATGACACCAGAAATATCTCGACCCCCTGATATGTAAACCTTTCCGGTTTTCTCTGACACGCGCAACTCATGAACTGCTATAAAAATTTATTATCTAGCACTACGTGCTAAATAAATTCTTGATTGCGACATTCTAATCTTTCTGGGTTTTTCTGTTTTCCAAAGGATTGAATTGAGTGGTTCCCAGTGTTTACAGATTAGCCTAGTTTTCATTCATTTCGCCAGCTGAAGTTTGTTCTCGATTCGTTCTGGATGATTATGCAAATGACGCCCGACGAATCTTTAAAAAAAGGTCTAAACCTTCTACAGCACAAAAACAATAATGAATAAAGTCGGCTATGGACTGAACACTATTTACAAGTGGTACTGGGTTCTGAGTCTAGATGAACCGTAGATTGCCTCTTTCTTTAAGAAGCACTAGACTGAAGTTTTTTCACAACAAAGTCCACTACCACTTTGTATCCCTTCTACCTGAAGTAGCTCTTACTTAACGGTGTTGAAAGCTTTAAAAATACGGATATCATTCACGTCTAGATTGCGTGGACATTAGTTTTCAGGTACTAGCATCAAGAACATTCCGGCTATTAGCCACTGCTCTTGATTCAAATCACTGCTTACGTTTGTCAACTACAAGAAGCCGTTCGTCTTGCACATACTGTTCAAAGTCTTTTGCAGTCTTCCAGTTTTGTTTACAAATGTTAGCAACCAAAATCAACGATTCTAAGCCCACCAACTTAGCTTTGTCATCATTTACATACGCCACTACATTCTTAGGGATATGCAAAGATGTATACTAGTTACAAGCACTAATAAGAGTGGAACTCATGTATACCGCTTCTTGTCCAAACGGGTTGACGGGAATGTCTCTGCGACAGCTGCGACCATTTGTAATTGGCAATCAGTTTACATACATCCTCGATGATTCACGTATGAACTATACGGTAACAGAAAGTACATAGTGGTTGTCCACATACTCAAGCAAAATATGTTAACAAGAAGCACTAACTTCACTTATTAAAAGAACTTAGATCGAAAACCATAGCGATACCTAAGCCAAACAAGGGCTTCTGAGGTCGTCATTCTAGACAAAGATGCATCTGCCAGCATGTCATCATGGAATGACCAACCGAATTTTCAGTAAATAGGGATGGTGGTTAATGGCACAGAAATAAAGGATCGCTGCTTTTTCTTTTCTAGAATACTGGTGAGATAATTTATCTCTTAAAGCATATGGGTCGTTAGCACCCCCAACTGTAGGGCCCGCCAAAAACGCACAAATATGGGATGCCGCTAAAACCAATTTTGGCAATGGTACAGTTCCCATACCACAATTTAACACCCTGGCTAGTAGCTATTCTAACTGTGACAAACCTCAATGAAGATTCTTTCGAACTACTCAATGGCATGAACGCAATCGATATTGATAACGAAATGGTATGCTTCGTAGACACTCAGTTACTGCTCAAATATGTCTCGCTGTACGAAACGATGGACAGTATTCGTAGGCTCCTTGAAATGAATCGCATTTCGTTGCTACTGTTGACAGATATGTTGATATGAACTTTGCTTCTGTGTATTGAAAATGTTAGTTGTCGTTTTCTCGAGCAGCCTCACCGTCAACTAGACGTAGAAGCCAAGGGAAATTCACTAGGTTCCGTCCTGAGAAACTTTTTCGTGTTGTGGCTTGAGCAAGCGCTAGTTACGGAGATGGAAAGCTTATCATATTACAGGCGTTATGTCGAAAACACGTTCACCTTCAGTCGATCATAACAGATGATAAATAACCTGGTGCGACGCTTGAGCAGTTGTCAACCTAACCTGAGGGTTACTTTTAAATTTGAGGCTAACATTTACTTCCCGTTCGTAGTTGTACCCATAAGTCACCCAGAAGATGGTTCAGTGAGAACTGTCTACGGAAAATCCAGGTGGTCCGGCCAATATTTAAGGTTCAACGGCTTCACACTAGTCCGACATAAACGAACACTAGTGAACACTGTTCACAACAGGAAGGCAAGTTCGTACGCACGACAACCATGTGAAAGAACTACACCCAAATACTTTCGATCTACAATCAGACGATTAACTCAGAAGGTTAATAGACAGACAGATGAAAAATGTTTTACCGGAGGAGATGCTCACTAGATAGAAAAAGAGAGTCTTCCTAGGGCTGGCTTCTAAGAGTGATTACACCGTGCATGAGAAAATAAAAATACTGAGAAATTCAAGTGAATGCTCAACACAGCTGAACTTCGTGTAACCGTTCAGACTCGAAAGTTACCTATGCTTCCAATCAACGAAGACTAGCCTGACGATGCCACCTCACATTATCTACCAATTTGTGTGTAGCTGTGAAGAAATTTACATAGGCACAACTGAGAGAAGCATGATCTCTAGAATGAAGGAACACTGGTTAGTGTGATTTTGATTACAACACACTTGAGGGAGGCCACTTGAGCTGGTTTTAACTTAGAGTATTACAACTTGTTCGTAACGTTAATGTTATTATCAATCTACCTAGCAACAGCATGTTAGACACGACAGCCAAACTGTTTGACTTCATTCGTATTAAATTTGGTGCGGATACCTTGCAACTCTCATAGTTAGACTAGTCATCTCTTCTGAAGTGTGCAATAAATGCCCCTCAGTAAATAATACATTTAACGAAAATTGCGATACTCAAACGTGATATGGCTAATAATATGAACGACATCGTTATTTCATTCGTAAGACCGAGCACAGAATCACAGCATTAGAATTGATCATAGATAGCATGACCACATCAGATGTGCGTTAAATGCGTTAAATGTGACGAGTGGAACATATCTCGGGGGAAAACTCTACACGAGTATATCCGAGGTGAGGGGCTATTACAGAGTTTTAGTCATTCTCCTTGAACTGCTCACTGAGTCTGTATTTTCAAGAACTCACTTTGGTAATGCAATAGTTATCCGAAGACTAAGATAACCACGTGTGGACTTTGGCAGAACTGAATGTTCAGGAGGGCTATCTAAGATATAGTAGGTGTGAAGGACTCGAAAGCGCGACGATTAAATTCAAAGATGCTGTGTTCCCCCATATGCGCTCACCTGAGAACTGAGGGTTAAGAAAAAACACTCCTGTAAATTACTGATGAATAGTCGGGGATTTGGTTTCTTTTCAAGTTGACCATCACTCACATTTGATCGTAGCGTTCGCATTCAGATAGACTTTCCAGCCAAACTCTTTCAAAAAGAAGCACTAGACTCGAGTTTCGCTCTCATTAGAGCTCGTCAGTAGTGCATATCCTTGCCACGGCCGGGATTTGAACTCCGGACATTCCAATCATGAGGCAACCGTGTTAACCACTGCGCCATTGACCTCACGTTAGGCACGACCGAATCATCAAATCTGAACGCTCAACCACTCTCGCTTGTGAGCAATGATCAGGTTGTCCGATCGTCTCGAGAGGAGACACAGTTATTACCTGTTAACTCCAATCGATGATTTCGCGATTAGGACTTCCAAGCCAGGTTGAAATCTCCAATCTCATTAAACCTGCAAGGCGATATTTTAGATTACTGAAAAGTAGTAACTGTGTCTCCTCTCGAGACGATCGGACAACCTGATCATTGCTCACAAGCGAGGGTGGTTGGGCGTTCGGATTTGATAATTCGGTCGTGCCTAATGTGAGGTCAATGGCGCAGTGGTCAGTACGGTTGCCTCATGAGTGAAATGGCCGGAGTTCAAATCCCGGCCGTGGCAGGGATATGCACTACTGACCAGCTCTAATGTGAGCAAAACTCGAGTCTGGTGCTTCTTTTTGAAAGAGTTTGGCTGGAAAGTCTATCTGAATGCGAACGCTACGATCAAATGTGAGTGATGGTCAACTTGAAAACTCCTGTAATTACTTTCAACCAATAGTATATGCTATAGATCATACGCAAGGGAGACGGTGGCTGCAACCTCTGTTGTTCACAGTACTCCCATTCTTGATTAAGTGCATATGTGGACTACAGAGAAACCAACATGTACTGACACCGTCCCAGGATTGTCCAGGCTGTACGAGGTTATCGCTTTGGAAGGTGAAGTAAAACAGCAACCGATTAAATTGCATTGCATTAAGGTAGCCTGTTTTGAAAGTAAAATGCAACCGTCATTTACCTATGAGTAGTGTTCTGTCAGCTGAGATGCTGAAAGCCCCATTGAAAACTCTACAGCTAACGGAAGCCTGAGAGAAAATGGCTTCAAAGCTAAAGAGCAGAGGTAAGGTTTGATAGTAGTTTTCCAACTACGGGCCCGTCTACTTCATGTTTATAGTCCAGAAATCATTGATAACACTGTAAAGACAATTCGTTACAAATCAGTTTGTCTTCACGGAGCGTCTAACAACCAACCATGTACGTTCTGTTAACAGACAAGTTTCACAGTTGTCCTAACTTTTCTTATGATGGACAACATAGCAGCAAAACATTTTGCAGCGCACTAAGCACTGCTGTATAGATTCCGGAAGGGCGTTTGCATCAGCAAACAAACGAAAAGCACGGATGTTAACCCGCTGTCATAGCAATACATCATGTATGCAGGTCGAAGAGTGAGAAATTCAGTGCATTACTGGTGCTTGATAAAGTGCCCCAGGAGCTAGCTTGTTGGTTGTTACTGTCCACACATTTGTGAAATTATCATCACGGAGAGTCCGAAGTTCACAAATTAGTGTCAAAGGAATTAAAGCCGGTGTTGTATCACCGAAACGTAATTTTATCACAGGATCTCAGCAGGCCGCGTCACTAAAATCCAGAAATGAAGTCTCCGTTTATGTTGTTGACTTGCAGTGTGTTGATAGAAACTGAACCAACGACCTCACCCATAACTGTACAAAGGATCCACGAGACAAGAGTAACGCAAAGAAAATGCACAACGCGGGATCTGATAAGCTAAGTTACCGGGAATTTCAGAATGGGTATTCAAAGTGAAAACGCAGAGTATAACGTCAACCACAGACCACGGACTTGCCGCCCTCATGCACAGCGGTTAAACGACAATACTTGGAGCACAATACCCCTTCCTACAGCAAGTTGGTTTTATGTCAGTGAGGACACCGCCAGTTAATAGGGTGCATTGCGGATAATATAACGACGAAAGAGACAAGTATGTTACAAATGTGAAATCCTCGGTGTTCAGAAGTAAAGGCGCACATAAGAAATATATGGGTTGTTGAAATAGACCTTCGGAGTATCATTAAATTCCTGTATCACAAATAGGATAGGACCGTCGAGAACCAAGAACCGCAACTAAAAAACTAGTGATCACATCCAGCGCTGACACTGAGCAAGTAAATAATTGGAAGTAAACGTCATCACAAGTGATCGACAAAACTCCGGCGGTGGGATCCAGACAATTCTTAACAGGTGCTAGCCGAAAGTGTGTTCAGGAATGAAAATCAGCTAAAAATGAAAGACCTTTCATTTTTCGTTTTAGATAAGTTGTCTGTTCGTTGTGCGATGTTCCTAGTGTTTTGTTTTGTAGACGACAATTCCACTGAAACTGCCAACAAATTTACTAAATGAAGGGATTTTTCTAATTTCTACAGAGTAAGTTGAAAGAATATCACTTAGGTAGTAATGTGATGGAAAAGCTGGTAGCTGGACTCTTCATTTTGTCATCTGTAACTTTTTGATTCAGTATGTGACAAACCTGACAAACCTGAAAAGATCCCATTTCTTTTATGACCGCATTCAGATCTCCTAGCAATAGTGATGAACAATCACTTCAATACATTTCATTAAGTATAGTGTTCAGTAAGCACGCTTACATCTTAAGACCCGAACCACTGAGCATGAATCTGTTTGTTTTCTTGCTGTCCAACACTTCGTAAACTCTGTGTATATCTTTTTCTGATTACTACAGCTAACTTTGATAATAACGTGAAATTACGAATTTGACCACCTTTTATGTGAATGTTTGTTGAGAAGTGGTTTGCAGTCAACCCTACAGGTGCGGATGAAAACCCCATTTTGGAGATAGTTGTGGCCGTTGACTATTTTAATAGCTACCAATTCAAAATTGGTAGTGATTTTTATGCTAGATTTGAGACCAGTGTGTACAAATTGATTTACATGTTGAATAAGCAATAAAACGAAGATACAGCATAGTATTTGAAACGCCGTACTCTTTGTCTTTGAAGGAAGACCCTTTTTTTTATCATTACTAAAGGTGCGTAACGCTTTATGGCAGTCACTCACCAAAAACTGAACCAACATTTGGAATGAAATAAATGAATAACTGTCCAAAAAATGTCAAGACCTGACAAGTTCATTCAGACTTCTGTCGACTTTACACAATTACGAAGTGACTCTAACATCCTGGTTGCGTACGGTCAAGGCAAATATTCGATTTTCACTGCAGAGGAGTATAAGGCAATACAGATTTTCAACCGATTAAACAGCATCTGATATGCTGATAATGAGAGATTTCAGTTTATGTCTACAGATACGGATTCAATAAATTTTATTTGAACTGGATTTCTAACTTACATAACATCAAGACTAAGTTTGAGAAAGCCCGATGACGCCATTTCATGTATGTCGGTTTGATCCATTTATGTTTTGCCCTAAAATCAAAAGTTGTCCTAAGGATTGTCTGAAATACTTCACTGGAGCCGACCTGAGTGCTCAAACCTAGTTTTGTTGAGAAAGACCAACCTCACTTGAAATGCATTCGCTCCAAGTTCGGGAGCCTATGTTTATTTTTACGCTATATTTTGAGATGGCTAGTACTTTAGCCATGTATGTGTAACTTTGATTAAATTTTCTACTCAGCATTCGAAGCAATTATACGTTTAAACTAGAAGAAGATTAGGGTGACAACATAATTTCTCGTGTATGCCTCCAAATTCTGCAACATCCGACTGAATACTACTACACGTTTAGACTATTTATTCGTGTAGGATTCTCTTAACCCGATGGTAATTTCTTTTGATGTGATGTGGTGCAATTGTGGGAAAAAATCAAAGCACATCCCTTAGTTTGTCCATCAACATATTGAACTTGCTCAAAACAGTTATAAGCAAGTTTCTCAAAACTCTGCTTCAATTTTTGCTTTGATCAGAATAAAACTGTTTGGGTTCCCTTTATCAGTCGGTGAAACTTCTCCCAACTTTTAAGCTTCTGGTTATTTGTGTTCTTTTATCAACAGCGCACGTCTAAGAAAACAACAAAGGAAATGCATTCCAGTTGCAATTTCATCCAACTTCAGGCGTGGTTTATTTCTCATACAACGTTTTGTTAATATGACCCGTACTTTTTCTCATAACAGGAGCCATCTGACTAAACGTGTCGCCGCGAGGCAAATTCTTGGAAACAACTGCACTGCAAGCCACTGTAGACCACTATATTTTCGATCCTCCGACGCACAACCTTGGATGACTGCGATGAATGTGGAACATGCTACCGGACAACACTCACTCTGGCTTAACGATTTTGTTGTCTTTTGTGTGCTATTCTTTATTACTCTACGATCATCTCATCATGAGATATTGGTATATCTCTTCTTCACCAGTGCATCTATGTACGTTGATCGTCTTCACAAATAGTCAGTTGATAGTTAGCTGGACCACTGTATAACTACTGTAGACTAATAATTTTCGTGCATCGTTCCATTATTTTTTTGTAAGGCCGCTTCCAATGCTTAACAATTCAGTGAACGCTGATCATAGAGTAACGCAAACTGTTGTGCCGAAATGCTCTGAGCTTATCGCACATGGTTTCACCAAACTAAAACCATGTTCTCCGTTTCATAAACAAACTGAAAAATTAAAATCCATACTGCAGGCAGTCACCCTATCAGTTGTTTAATCGGAAATCGTGACCTTGTAGAAATGTGTTCCATCCGACCTTTCGTCAAACTTCTCCCTCCTTCTCAAGAGAACTATCAAAATATGCATTGGAAATTAGCAACTAAGATTGCTATGACGTCAGGTTAACTATTTTCAGTGAGCTCACTTCCCAGATTTTAGACAAATTTAACATATTAAAGACATTCTATGCTCACGCGAACTAAGCGATGCAGCTCTTAGTGGAAGCTTTCATCGTCTGTGTACACATATTCACTGAAGTGAACGGCCAAATTAGACCAGAATACTGTCAGCCACAGCCGGTGAGGCATTTAAGACTTTTCAAAAAACGCAAAAAATTTTGTTAATTGACAGAGTCGAAATTTTGATTCCACAAATTAGTAATGATACAAAAGCATTTACCGAGGCAATGAACGGCCACAAAGGAGTATGTGCGAGGGCTACAGTGTCAAAGCCTGCACAGTTCTCAGAAGATATCAGAGGTGCTCGTGTGTGTCACAAATTCCAGGCAATCGGGTACGCTCCCAACCAGCGATTAGCAAGCTCACATCGTCTGAAAACTCACCTCTGTTAATATGTTTTAGTAAATGCATAAGTTACCTCCATTATTAATGGCTTTCGGCAACCAGAATCAAAATTCAAATGGAATTGTGAGTTTTTTTAGCAGACTCGGCGCATATCGTGGGGAAATTGTAAGGTCTAGTAAAAAGCCAAGACGCAGTAATTTACGAAATCCCCTGGAGAATCGAACGCTCTGATCAGCTGGTACGAGAGAAGACTCGGAATATGTACCGTACTAGCGATACGCGTTAGCAGTAAGCCCACAAGCAAACAAATTGGTCACGCGTATTAAGCAAACAGCAGGCAAACACCTCCACAGTCATGTGTGCAACGTTGATAAGCATTTTGCACATAATACAGTAGACAGGCTGAAGTTGTTCCTGGATACCAAAGTGCCTCCTTCTAAGCAGATTATATAAGCGCAACTTCAGGAATTCCACGAGGATAACTCTGGCTAGCAAGTGTTGCGCTCTTTTGCTGTCCAACCAAATCTGTAATCAGACGGCGATGGATAAAACACTTCTAAGACACCGCAGTTCCACCAACACTAACGTCAACTGATCCCGGCAATTTTGTGCCCAATTTTCTACATCATGTTATTGAATGGAATGAAAAACCTTACAAAAGCTCGGGTTTTGGGGCCCAGATAATAAAAGATACATCCATGTCGCAGACAGAGCTAGAAGTTCAAAGATTTGTCAATACAGACTTAGGTAGAGTAATAAATAATCAAGTATATGCGATTGCAAATATGAAACAGACAGCAGGTTAGAAACATTATAAAGCTATGTGAAACTTCTCTATGGTTTTTCAAGAAGTACGAATGACAGACCAGTTCTGGTCAACTACAGTCAACGAAAGCCTCAAATTGGTAGGAAGATGAGGATTGTATCGAAGATAGAAGTTCAAGACACTGCTGAAGACATTCGAAAGGCTACAACGAACCGAATGCTCTCCAGTTTGAAGAAGTGTCAATCTGGCTTCTTACTGCAGTTCGGATATACTTCGCGGACAACTTCCTGGTATATGAGTACCGTGAGGTTACCACCTTCTAAAGTAAACGCTGCAATAGGCAGCATGAAAAAAGGAATCACCCTGCAAAAACTGGAGCGACTGGTCACAAACATACCTGATTAATAATGTTAAACTCGCTTGATTAAATTAGCTAGCGTAGACTAAAACATGTGGCCCACCATAGGGTTCATGAAGCGCTAGACACGCTTGAGACGATTGGAACTGAGTCCACAGATTGCAGAGGATCCTCTGCACTGTTAGACATTGATGAGCGTAGCGACTATAATAAATGTTGTTATTTACAGTTGCATTCATGTGTACATTTTGAGGATTTTATTTTTTAATGCCTTTGTTTTTCACTTGTTTTGCTCATTTTCATGGAAAGTCTATCTTGTTGGTTTTGTCGAGGCTTTTGACCGTGTTCCACAGGGACCCATGAAACACAAACTGGAAGCCCATGATATTCGAGGTGAAGTTCTACGCTTGATTGCCTCTTATCTTGATAACAGAGCTTTCGGAGTTAAGACCAGATCATACCTTTCGTCCCACTCTCCAAATTCTACGGGAGTAACCCAATGGTCAATGCTAGGTTCTCTGTTATTCCTCGTTTACATCAACGACCCTCCGGATAATATTTCCAGCATCGCCGTCTTATACGCAGATGATCTAAAAATCTGAAATGCCACTGATCCCAGTCCACTACAGATTGATCTTGACGCGACAAATCGCTGGTCGGACGATACGAGCTCTCCACTAAATGGCAACACGTGTGCTCACATGTCACTCAGTGGAGATTCTTAAAATGCCTTTATGATCTATTGTGTGTTTAGCACGGTGGATATATCATGAAAATTGTTCTGAAGAGAGATCTGGGCATCCGGTTGTCGTCTAACTTGTCCTTCGCTGATTACCATGAGATGGCGATAAAAACGTGGTTTGCTGCTCTCAGAATTATTGAGCGCACTTTCCCCGCATAGACAAGAAGGCGCTTCAAAAGCTCCATGGGGTTCATATAAGGCTGGTCTTGCAGTATATGAATCAAGTCGTGTGTACCGGCCTGAAAAAGACATCAATTGTTCAGCGTGTTCAGCGCGCGGCCATGGAGCTAGTTGCGGGCCCGAATGATGTCACTTACGAGTCTCGACTTGAGATTCTTGGTGTGCATCCAAATGAACTTCGATAACTCTGAGATAATGTAATGCTGACACGCTTCTTTGGAGTGGGTCTCATTGAATAGTTCTTCGCTGTAGCGAATGACGAAGCCCGGCGAGGACATGACAGAAGGCTTTTCAAATTTCGTCCTCGCACCATCCTTAAACGTCAGTCAATTTCTTACAGAGTTGTTAACCGCTGGAATAGCCCTCCTTCTTAGGTCGTCAGCAGAGCTCCTAGGGATCGTCTCAAAGATTTTCTTGATTCCCACATATTTGAAATTTCATTATGCCAGTAATCTTACTCCGTTCTTGACAGAACAGAGTAAAATTGCACTGAGTATTCGGTGTACTCCCCAACAACGATGCTACGCTTTCAGTGCTATGCTTTCGATAATCGCCTTTCAGGTCAACAGAAGCCCACTGAGACCGAACAAGGAAAACCGATTGGATTCGGGGACCTAGGGCCCCTGCCTCGAACCCGCATGTATCAATCGCCGTATCGCTTAATCGCTGTTTTAGTCAGACTTCCCATTTTGTAATATCCGTCAGGGGGCTAAAAACAAAACGCGCTTCGTGCCTTGCTAGCTGGAAATTTTTCACCGTGCGCACTATTTTCCAGGGCCAACGAGCTGAGTCTTTGTTTTTCATTGTCGGTCGGTTATCGATAGTGGGTGCCAACTGGGCATCATTGTGTTGGATCAGTTCCAACTGGAGCTGAGCCGATCAGTCAGCTTATCAGTAACTGAATATGTTCATGTTAACGTGAGCCTATTCAGGCATTGAGGAGCTGATTCAGCAGATTGTTGTGTTCGATGGACATATATTTAAGGTCTATGACATCAGAGATAATTTCATGCTACTTGTGAGTTGCATTTAACTTGCAAGCTACGACCAACGCAAACGGTTGTAGTGATACATATATTACCCATAACCTACAACTAGAGAATTCCGAGAAAGCCCATGACTATCGAGGAAAAATTAAAAACACTCCATGCAAACGCCTGCATAGAAAACAGAATCAGGTCAATAATACTCGATTCTTCACGTATACATGCTTATTTTACGAAAATTGTACATGTATTAAATAGTAGTATTCCGTTGTTCGAACTAATAACGGCTGAATTCTGTCGCCAACCATGTGCATACATTCAACTGAATATAACTCCAAAACATGCAACAATGTAACGAATGAATTCCAAACTTTACGTACCTTGCTGAAGGCATCTTTTGTAATCCAAACAATCTGTATTGCGCGGACTAAATATGAAAATGACAGTTCATGCAAAATTAGCACATAAAACAAGCAATGGCTAACCGCATTGATTTCGCCGTTTTATGTGCGGGCTTGATGCCAGAAAGCCAAACCAGTTTGATTCATTCGGCTTGTCTGTTTCAACATCCGGCATGTGTCTCGTAATTCGACAGACTTTTATTTAATCCATGGAAATGAGTGAAGCAACACTCTGTGAAGCTACATTCAGCGATTCAGAGATTCGTAAACGGATTCGAGGCTGGGGCTTAATCTAACCCGGACTCAGTCAGTTTGTTCGTTACGATGTCCGGTGGTTTTCTGTTCACTTGAAAAGCAGCCGTTGAAAACAGGGTTTAGCGCCGCTCTCGTGGGTTAGATAAAGTATCAAGAACAGAGTAAAAGAACAATCCAGCAGAACAGGATAGATTATTAATCTAAATTTCAAATTTTAACTCCAGGACATGGTGAAGGCCAGTGCCTGTTGAAGTCCCGATGCTTGACTGGTGTGATCCGGAGATTGACCAGACTGCGTTTTCTGTTGATGTGTTCAGTGGTGGTCTAAGGGTAGGAACAGAAGAGAAGGAGTATCAAAACAGAGTAGGAAAAAGGTGGTTCCAATATTTTTCTAGCTCTCTTTTAAATATATCTAAGCTGTTGGCCTCGACAATCTTTGCGGGCAGCTTGTTCCACGAGTTGACTACTCTGTTAGTAAAGAAGTTATATCGGACAGCCAATCGTGATCTTGTTTTCTTGACTGTGAATCGATGGCCCCTTAAATCTCTGTTCTGACGCATCTCGAACAAACCTGCCATGGGGCTTATTCCAGCGTGGTGGGTAATATTGTACATTTCAATAAGGTCTCCTCTTACTCGCCTACGTTCGAGCGAAAATAAGTTCAACGAAGTTAGTCGGTCTTGGTAGTCTAGACCCTTCATACCCCATACCATACGTATGGCGAACTTTTGTACTTTTTCGAGGGCGGCTATATCCCTTTTGAGATATGGTGCCCAAGCTTGGACACAATATTCCAAGTGGGGGCGAACTATAGCCGAGTACAGTGAAGTGAACACTGCTGGACAGCGGTTAGCGATCGCCGCGCTTTTGTCGCGGATGCGGTACACTGTGCAGATGGGGTAAACGCACTAGTGACTTGGATACCCAAGTATTTTGTTTGCTGCTTAGTTGTTAGTTCAGCTGTCTGTCCATATGCATCCTTTTAATACCTGGGCGTTGACTGGAGAGCTGTGGCGATGATATGACTCTTAAGAACGTTCAGCGGTAGATCCCACTTTAATGTCCATTCGCAAATTTTGAGAATGTCCCCTTGGAGAGCGGTCGAGTCCGACGAACTCCCGACCAGCTTTATATCGTCTGCATACAAATAACATGGACAGACTAAGTCGTTGGTCAGGTCGTTTTTGTATACGAGGAAAAGCAAAGGGGCGAGGATTGATCCCTGAGGAATTCCACTTAACGAAGAACCTTTGTCCGACAGTACCCCTCTTACTCTCATCCAATACGACCTTCCAACTAGAAACGCCTGGATCCATCTGCAGATTCTAGTAGAGATTCTAGCGTGTTGGAGTTTTCAGCATAAAAGCCTGTGGTTGACAGAATCGAAAGCTTTCTGAAAATCCAGGTAGCACACCCCGACCCCTTCTCCTTTATCCAGTTCCTCCGTGACATTGTCTAAAAACGTCAGCAAATTGGTAAGACAAGATCTCCCCCTTGGGAAACCATGTTGAGGAGCTCCGAAGAATTTCTGTTCACAGAGAAACTTACCGATTCTCTCTCGTGATATTCGTTCAAAATTTTGCTGACAACACTCGTCAGGCTTACTGGTCGGTAATTTCCATCTTCTGATCTGTTGCCATCTTTGAAGATGGAAATTACAATGGCTTCTTTCCAGTCTCTCATTACTGTCCCTGTTTGTAATGTGAGGTTGAACAGTTGGGCAAATGATGACGCCAACAATTTGGCCAGATGTCTCATGACTGCCGGATGGATGCGGTCAGGTCCTGCGGACTTTGTGCTGTTTAGCTTGGATATCGCTTGCTCACCTTCGTGGGGCGTAATGATCTCATCCACCACGGGCACGCCCACGGCATTAAGCCGGTGCTCCGGTGCCTCGTTGTCTGAGCGATAAACACTGAAACTGAACGCGTCCGCTGTGCCCTTGTCCGTCGATATGATAACCCCGTTATAGGAGAGTGTGGTCACAATCTCCTTTCTTAGAGAGGACCTGGACTGAGCATATNGTAAACCATGAAGCTTTTAAACCCCCTATGCTGCATATATGTTTTCTAAGCTATGTAATTACGTTGGACAGCTCTCTTGACCTTGGGACGAATCCATGGCTTTCGACCTCTTCCTCCGACTTCTTTCAGAGGGACGTGCTTATCTGTAAGAACCCGGATGTTATCGATGTGGATCGACCACAGACTGTCGACGTCTTCTACAGGGGTCGTTGGGTTCCAGGCCATCTTACCAGCTTTCAATATGAGTTTCTTGTTGTCTATTCGGTGAAACTGTTGCACCTTGTGTGCCTGCTTCACTAACAGGGAACACTGAAACGAAAAATAGATCGTCACGTGACCGCTCTTTCCCAGTGGTGCTGCAAGCCGTACGTTTGTAACGTCCGTGCTGTGCCGAGTTAGGATCAGGTCTAGCACTGAGGCCTTCTGTCCGGGTAGGCATCTCGTGGCTATTTTCACATACTGTGTTATTGCGAATCTGTTGACTAGGCCGAACAGCTTGTGGTCAAACCCACTGCCATTAACAGATCCCAGTGACCAGTTAGTTTTAGGAACATTAAAATCCCCCAAAACGAGCAGGCGATGGCCTGATTGACAAGCCGACTGGAATGATTCTATTAACACTTCGTCTTTCTCTAACGTTGCACCCGGGGTGCGGTACACCCCGAAGACCATCAATGGATGTTCGACGTGAAGTAGGCAAACAGCGGTCTGAACACCCACGCAATTGCAGTTGTAGTTCACGAAAGACTGCCTTATAGAACGCTTGATCAACAATAGGCAGCCGCCTCCGACTGCAGTGCTACGATCACTGCAATACCATCGGAACCTACGCGCCCAATCCCCCAGATCTGTTTCTTCTTTGAGCCAGGTTTCTGTGGAATAGATCGCAGTTTGCAGCTCATCTCTCTTGTTGAGCAGGCTGCATACATTCGCTTGCGTGCATTTTAGCTCTGACGATCTGACCATTTGCCTACTCCGCCATTTGGTCGTATCTAGTCCCTCGGAGGAAACCTCCGAGGTATAAATCCGATTTTTGGATGTAAGGATAAGCACCAGCCCGTTTTAAACCGTTTTTCTCTTCAGTGTTTGGCTTTTCAAGGCTGTGGTATCGACGTCTTGTTATCTTGGCGCTGCGTTTTGCTTCCTGACCCAGGTTTAAGCTAAGTCGTTCACTTATGACTCTTGGTGTAGCTGATATCACCCCATATGGGCCAGATTTGCTTTCCGTGGCTGTGTCTCCTTGGGCTTTTATGCCTGACATCCTCTGAGCTATTGTGTCAGCTTTGGATAGTGACAGATCCCGAATTTTGCGGTCTTGAAATTCAACTAGTAGTGGTCTGTGGCTGTTCGTTTGCGTGTTAGATGTGATCCACCTACCGAGTCTGTGCGCTCTGCGCCATTTTGTCGCTGCGGGTAGTTCGGCGTTTCGCAAAACACTCAGAATTAGTTGTCTTTCCGAAGACCTCCTATGTTTACGATCCGGTATGACCGGTTCGGGGGTTTTAATAGTTATGTTCCTGTCTCTTTTCAGGGTGGCCTCATAGGAATTTTGTAACTGTCTAACTGTGTTAATCTGATTATGTAGAGAGGCCGTGACATTACGTAGATGGGCCTCGTGTTGCGCATTCCGTGCGAGAACCGCATCAAAGTTTGTCGGGCTATTGGGACTGTGGTGCACACGATAAAGTACGGGCGTCCTGCTACCTTCCTTCAGTTGTCCCCTTGGCGTCGGCGCTATTGATTTTTCAGGTTTCGTAACTGTGCTAGTAGTTTGCATTTTTGCTCCCTGAGCAACTTCATTACCGTTTTGGAATTTTGGTGGAACCGAGGTGTTGTTCTAAAGGTTATTAAGTAGTTGAGAATCCAATAACACTTCGAGGCGGTCCTTAGAAGTGCAGTTAACAATCTCTAGTGATATGTCTTTTCAGTAGTTGATTACTCCATAAGAGAAGAACTGGTATTTTCATGATTCATAGCGCATCTAGCACAGTAAATATCATGAGAATTGATCTGAAGAAAGATCTGAGCACCTGGTTGTCGTCTAACTTGTCCCTCACATACCGCCATGAGATGGCGGTAAAAAGGGGATTCGCTGCTCTAATGGTGATTAGGCGCACTTTCTCCCGCATAGACAAGAATGCCTTTCAAACACTTTACTGGATTTATATAAGACCTCACCCCGAGAATGCCAATCAGGTCGTGTAAAGCGGCCTGAAGAAAGACATATCAGCTGTTAAGCATGTCCAGCGCGCGGCTACCAAGGTGGTCGCGGGCCTGAGTAATGTTTCTTACGAGTCTCGACTTGAAATTCTTGACCTGTACCCACCTGAATTTCGAAGACTTCGCCGTGATTTAATATTCACACACTTCTTCAGAGTAGGTGTTGTAAAACAGTTCTTCACTGTAGCAAATGATGACGGCCGGCGAGGACATAGTAGGAAGCTTTTCAAGCTTCGTTTTCAGACGTTTTTTAGGCAGCAGTTCCTTTCTTACAGAGTTATTAACTATTGGAACAGCCTTTCATCTTGGCTTGTCAGCAGCGCTTCTAGAGATCGTTTTAAAGCTTTGCTTGATTATCATTTACGTTAAATTGCATTATGCGAGTAATTTTACTTTGTTCTTGGTATTCACTGTAATCCCTAAGAGCGGTGCTACACCCTGTTTTCACTTATCGCCTTTCAGGTCAACAGATGCCCGCTGACACTGAGCAAGGAAAATCGACTGGATCCTGGAACCTTGGGTTGCTGCCTCAAACCCGTGTATCAATCGCTGAATCGCTGAATTGCTGGAGATCCAGGGTCGAAGCCTACTGAGCTCCTTGTCGTGACCTATTTGTCTGTTATCACCTACTATGGTGAAGGTTTGTTACAGGAATCCTCTGCTAAAGCGAAAGTGTGTAAGAATTGAGTCGCCGCGGAGTCTTAGAAACTCAAGTGAATGAAGATCGAGATTTTCAAAGCGACTCTCATAGGAGAGGTGCCGTAAGCCGGTGACCATTTTGATGGCTACTCGCTGGACACGTTCAATGGCGAGTATGTCCTTCTTCAAACCGGTGTAGATGACTTGACTGGCATACTCGAGCAGTGATCTTATGTAGACTCTGCAAAGCGTGTGAAAGGCATGCCTGTTTACGCGGGGGAGGCTCTTTTCATCAACCGAGAGTCATAAAACCTCTCTTGGCGGCCAGCTGGTGGTGATCAAAACACTGAAACCCTTGGTCCGACAAACTTTTAACTGGATGGAAGTTGGAGTTGAAGGACCGAATATCGACATAAGAACAGAAGTCGTAATTACGACTGTTAGCGATATTCGGGAAACAGAGTAAGGCGAGTCAGAGAATTATTAGACTGACAACGTAGTCAAGAAGCAGCACTTTTTGACGACTCAACGTCACGATACGCGCAAGTGTAAAGCCCAACGCGACAGTCCTAATATGACAAAATTAATGCACTGTCTGAGTTGAGAAAAAAGGTATAATCAAAACGAGCTTTAAAACGGTAGATAGCGTTGACAGAGATGATATGCGCAGTAAAAGCATTTCATGTCACACAAGCACTTTTAGGAACCGGCGGACCGAGGACAACCCGCTGATAATACCGTAACGGGTGAACAAATTTTCTAGTGTCGACACGCGATGTCGACGTGCAAGCGGGCGCGTGACAAAGCGAAACGATGAAAAAATGGAGCAGTTTGCGAGCTCGTGGCTTGGGTCATTTATCTGAGATCACTAGGTGCCTGTCAGTATCCGCATTTTTCAGACAAAAGAGAGAGATAAGAACTGTTATCTATGGACGGTCGGGGTCCAGGCTCATAGAACTTCTTGTCATGACCTGTTCGACTGTCATCACCTACTAGAATGAAGAAGTGCTGTATGAGTCCGGTGTTTACTAGAAAGTGTGTAGAAATTGTTACCGCACAGTCTTTGAAACTGAAGTGGATAAAGGTCAAGAATTTCCAGGCGACACTCGGAGGAGAGAGGCCACAAGCTACTGGCCATTTCGGTGGCTGCTCGCTGGGCACGTTCGTTGGCAAGTACGTCGAACCGGTATAAACGACTTGATTAGCACACTCCAGCAATGTTCCTATATAGAATCCGTGAAACGTGTGGAATGCATGCGTGCTTATGCACATAAAGGCCATTTTTGTTGCCCCAAGAATAACAAATCCGCTCCTGGCGGCCGTCTGGTGATGACAAGAGGAGGACAAACCAGTATACAACTGAATACTGGGGTTTTTCCTAATGTCAACTTTAGTGGAATCCATTACAATCCACTCGGAGTCTCCCTCAAGTGACATTTGCGCACACTTGCCGTCGGTTAAAAAGCGACTCCGGCCATTTGGCCGACACTCAATACAGTCAGAGTCGATCTGTAATGCGCTGGGATCACACGCATTCCAGATTTTTGAACCATCGGTGTAAAGGAGGGCGCTGCTAAGAATGAGCTCGGGGGGTCATTGACGCATATCAGAAACAACAGCGGACCAAATAGCGGATGCCTGAGGAAGTTCCACGGACACTGCGGACAGGGCATAAAGGCCCGAACCGAATTTTACCATGAAAGTCCTGTTGCTAGGAAAGGAAATGATCCGGCAAAGAGCTCCTCCTGGGATTCCGAAAGTTGGCAGTTTTTGTGCAAGTGGACCGTGTGGGACATGGTCAAATGTTCTGGCAAAATCGAAGACGATAGCACCCGGGACATGTCCATTGTTTTCGGCCCCTGTCAGGCACATTTTTTATGTTTGAACGATCGGAAAGAGAGCCATGCTAAATAGAAGAGCATAGTTCATTTGAGAAGAAATTCTCAGAAGTTGCACTGAGGCTATTCGGCCACTAACTAGCATGAGAGTGATGATCAACTGCCCTGGATAAATCGGTGTGACAATAGCTTCTTTTCATTCCTTCGGATAAGTGCCAGTCCGGAGTGTCTGCTTAAACCGGTTGAAGAAGCATAACGCCAAGCCGGCAGCCGCTTCTTTGGGGATCCAGAGATGATCGGAAATCAGTGGGAATAACTGGACAATCTCAACGGTTCCGATTCACAGATTGTTTTAGCGAACTGGATTGCGATTTTCTGCCGAGTGTGTAAAAGACTAATTACACTTATATATTGTGAAGTTCTCATTCAACAAAGTTCCCCGGAACACTGAAGGGCTTCAGAAACAGTTGGAATGGATCCAGCTCCGAAGAAGTGACGTCCGCACCATTCGAGCAGGACACGACAGTAGACAACCAGCTACCCTCACAACTATCGGAGTGACACGTTGAAGAGGGAACACTTGGATCGAAGTCTAATCAAAGGTCACAAACAGGAGAGATAGAGTAGGTAGGGGTAAGCAGGGGTAAGCACCGGATCAAACGCCTTGGAGAAATAAAGGTAGGTGACGCCATTGAAACCACCATGATCATCTGATTTCGCTGTTGGCTTGCTGTCAGCAAGTTCGTAGTGTAAGAGCAACATTTTCTTGGGGTATGTACCACACCACTACAGGGGTTTCGAGAAGACGTACTCATGAAGTGAGCCATACACAAACATCTTCGAAGCTTTTGACGAACGAGATGGCATAGCGATTGAGCGATAATCCTTAGGATGCTTACATCAACCACTCCCGTAGACAGAGCTAATATCCTCAAGCTTCCGTCTGTCGATTACTAAGCCAACTTTGCTGGACTGCGCAGATAACACGCTGAGGGGGTTTATCAGGCTGTTTGGCGGCTTTGCAGCAGACATTGGATGGTATGCCGTCCTGGCTAAGAAATTTGTCTTCACGGAGCAGAAATTTATCGATGGTTGCCATAAGCGGAGTGTCTGCAGTCCTAACGTCGTCTGTAAGATCAGTGGTTCAAATCCGAGGAGCTGAATGGGTCTAAGAAAAAACGTTTTTGTAAGTGTAGTCTAAAACACCCGCAGTTTCCACGTCGGACCTCGTGAATCCTCCAGAACTCACCAGCCGTTGTAATCTAAACGTTTCTCTCCGGGTTCAGGACGCGTCTTTGAAAAGGTTATTCGGGTCGCTGATGGTGTGAGTCCTCCTGTTGAACGAAGACGGTGCACTACTTTCTGGTGTGCGCTCAAGAAACGCTAACATCTTCTGACTGGGAATTTCGGACACTGTCATTTGAGCCGATTAGTAACGGTAAGATTGAGTCTCCGACTCCAGAGTTGATACGACGACTTATTGTGCTTCTGATCAACCAGTGATGTAGACTCCCCAAGAGCTGTAACAAAAACTTCCGTTAATTTACCGCATTGTCCAGAAACCAAGTAATAGATGGTAACGTCGTCCCAAACCAGAGCCGTCAAACAGGAAGGCAGTGTTTCTAAATCCATATCGCGAAATTTGTTGCTGCCAATAATAGTAGGACTGATTAATCTATTGATGAGGAACGAGGTCGGTACACGATCGCTAAGCCTGACAAGAAGCAAGACTACGAGATTATCGACCGTCGGCTTCTGAGTTGTGATAGCATAACGATGACCTGATGGAGTAAGACCATACCGCGAGCGTGCGCAATATGAGGCATACTCGGTTAAATACAAACTTTGCGACAGGTGGAGAGAACGTGTTACGATGAAGTATCCAGAACCCGTTTACCAGAACGCAAGGAGGGCCGTGTCCAGGAGGTTGAAACCATTTATCCAGAAGATGTAATACATCCGAATTGGTCATACGTTCTGAGGCAGAGGTCCGTATAGAACCCCAGCCAGTCAAAGAACAACGTCGGTGAAGCGAATGGTGCGCCGAACTGCACAGAAACCATAGTAGACTTCGGATTATCCATGGGCAAACGCCGAACTCAAAAGCCTATATATGGGACTGCCCCATACCCCCTATCTCGACTCATCCACCCCTTGCCATGCATTTCACTTTTGGAATCCAGAAGCGAGGTGCTAAGCCAAGAGTTTGGTAAATTCTTTCTTTCCCACCTTGGTTCATGCCTGAGTGACCAGAATCACCTGGACCATTTCAGACTGCCTGCTTCGTTAGCCAGCGGGTTTTGTTGACCTGGTCGGCAATCACCGAAAACATAGTGCACTACCGATTTTGTGGGTCACGTAAAGTACCAATAACGGAATAAACCACTAATCTAATAATGATTTCAGTCATTGGGAATCTAGTAACATTTTGTAACGGTCTCTGAAAGAGTACCCAAAAACCTTTATTGGTACGTAGTTCCAGTGTTCGACAAACCTGCACGGAGATGGAAGATCCGGGGTCGATGTTTGCAGGGTTTCTTGTTGTGACCGCTTTGATTGCTTCCAGCTGCTAAGGTACAGCATTGCCGCACGCGTCCTGCGATGAACAAGAGCGTGTAAGGAAAAAATCGCTACAGTCTTCAGATCCCAAGTGTACAAGGAACAAATGCTTCAATGTGCGACCCTCAGCAGAAAGATCGCAAGCCAGAGACCATTCTGGTGACTGCTTGCCAGGCACGTGTACATCTTTCTTTAATTCGGTACGCACGGCTTGTTTCCCATTCGAAACAGTGTTCCTACACATAACCGTTATAACTTTTGAACGCCATGCCCGTCTATGCGAGGGAAGGCTATTTTTATCATCCCGTGTTTTCCAATCCCCTTACTGACGATCAGCTGGCAGTGATAAGTGAGGGATAAATTAGGGGGCAGCCAAATCCCTAGATCTTTCTTTAGATCAGGAATGGGTTCCCATGGTCTCCTCCGTGCGACATATATGCACACTCTCAGCTGTTCATAGGTAGATTCCGGTGATATCAACATCATTTAATACTTTCAACGTCAATCTTTAATTCGGTAAGATTGTTAGCGCTTCAAATTTTTGAAGCTTCCGCACAAAAGAGCGCGTGACTTGAAAAAAGGTGGGAAGGGTAAACAGCATATAGTGAGGACAACGGTGGTCCAAGTTTGTACCCTTGAGGAACCTAGATGGAGATTGGTGTTGGAAAAGAAAGTTCCATCCCAGTTCTTACCCTGAAAGTTCTTTCACTGAGACAAGATACATCTCAATGAAGAATCGGAGGTTGGTTAATGCAACCACTCGCGGTTTCAGAGTAGAGCAAACATCACGAATTACGGCGGCTTTATTGTTCGTGATGAGCCAGTCACTGTGAACAAATCTAACAAGACTGACGATGGAGGGGTGTGCACTGAATTTACCTCCTGGATGATGTGAGCCATCCTCCCCGTTATTTCACGATTTTGCAAATAACTCCTTATTTAAAAAGCCACCCTGAAACTTTTGAACGCTAAAATTCCTGAGTTGACCGGCTATTTCCTAAGACGCTTGAATATCTAACGTACTCGAACTATTAGCTAGGAGCTGTTCGCTTATCCATTTAATGGTATACCAATTTCTCGGGTGCCCGTCTTCTCTTACGTACATTGCCTTGATTGCACACTTTTCAGTTCCGCGGTGTTAAATAATGGAAGAATCTTTTGTTGCTCGCTTTGTGTTGAGTTCTGAACGTTTTCGTTTTGGCGACCCCGAATGTTACTTCATGCGGACAGTACTCGGTACTATTTCTTTGGGGGCGGAGGGTGTAGAGCCCCGTGTGCGCGCTTCATGTCGATGCTCCACAGGTGCATCAGCTCGCTTCTATCACTGCCACCACAGAATTCTTAGGTTTGTCACGTTTTACTCCAGTTATATCGACCAATTCCTTGTTCAGTACATAGCACAGAAGCACAGTCCAAGAATTATTCACCATAAAATAAAGGCGATAGATAACAGCATTGACAACTGTTTTTCTGTGTGGTCGATTCTTGGACAGGAACGCCGTGGGCAGTCCTCGATCCGTTTTATCCAACGGTCTACATACCTAAAGCAGGTCTCTTCCACAGGCCTTTAGCTTTGAGTAGGTAAATCAAAAATCTCTTCTTACCCATTGCCACCACACACATTGTGGACGTTCTGTACATGACCTTCAGGTTTCACTCCTTATCCGTGTGACACGGATGGATCGCAGTTTCGTTTTTACCTCAAAGCTTGTCCAACGCATGTGGTGAGAGATGTTTATCAATTGGGTCGTAGATCCTAACCACCTAAGGATGCCTCCAGTAGATCACATAGGTCTTTGAAGGTCCTGTCCGTAGTGGCTTGCATCTTAAGCAATGTTTTGACAGCAACACCCAGGTCGCTTTCAGTATCCGCTTGCTTCAACAAACTTCCCCTAAAGTGGCTGGTAATCACGTCTTCTGCATCCCCCAAAGGCATGTACATGCATTTTTGCACGTTCGCTGACGCAACCTATTTGGAAGCCTATTCCATTATCCGATCAGCGTCGCTCTGTATGACTTCTAAGTATTCCAACAGCGTACGATAAATACTGCATTTCGGGAAGTTATAATAATAATAATAATAATGGTATATTTCTCAACCCATTTGTGAGAAACATGCTCAGATAAACGTGATCAGTACACACATTTTAACGTGACCATATAGCGTACACATAATTGTTAATTGTACAAGACACCACTTATGGAAATAGAGTAATAAAACGGACAAAATAATAAAGCGAAACTCTAGTTTATCAAGAGGCAGATGGTTCACTTGCTTCTGAAACAATAGTTCTCAAGATTTTCAATATTC